>CM039613.1:4880087-5065087 GCA_022457205.1 Saccharum spontaneum
GACACCGGGGACTCCTGACGCTGATTTTGGGGCAAATTGAAAACAATGAGAACTTTGCCTTCCAGATATGGAATTGAGCTAGATTTTTTCATGGCTATAGAATCACTTGCCTCACCCTAGAGAACCTAAATTAGCAAAAGTGGACCCCAAAAATTTTTTCTAAAAATCACTTATCATAGGCCATAAAGTAGCATTTGTTTCAGTGAAATCTCGCAATTCCGTCAAAGATGTCTAGGTCCACCCATGTTCTGAAATGAGCTGGGTAGGACAGGAATGGCACAGGAAAAGTTAGGGTGGGTATGTTAGATAATGTAACTATCAATTACATCACTTACATAGGCCGTTAATGAATGCTGGTGGCCGTGACACTGGGGACTGCCAACACTGATTTTCGGGCAAATTGAAAACCATAAGAACTTTGCCTTCTGGATAAGGAATCAAGTTAGTTTTTTTTCATGGCTATAGAATCACTTGCCTCACCCTAGAGGACCAAAATTGGCAAAAGTGAATCCCTAGAGATTTTTCTAAAAATCATTTATAACAAAACACAAAGTAGCATTTGTTTCGGTGAAATCTTGCAATTCTGTCGAAGATGTCTAGGTCCACCCATGTTCCGAAATGAGCTAGGTAGGACAGGAATGGCACATAGAAAGTTAGGGTCGATAGGTTAGATGATGTCACTATCAATTACATCACTTACCTATGCTATTAATGAATGCTAGTGGCTGCGACACTGGGGACAGTCGACGTAGATTTCAGGGCAAATTGAAAACCATGAGAACTTTACCTTCTGGATATGGAATCGAGTTAGATTTTTTTCATGGCTGTAGAATCACTTACCTCACCCTATAGAACCTAATTTTGTAAAAGTGGACCTTTGGAAATTTTCTAAATATTACTTATCATAGGCCACAAACTAGCATTTGTTTCGGTGAAATCTTGTAATTCCGTTGAAGATGTCTAGGTTCACATGTGTTCCGAAACGAGCTGGGTAGGATAGGAATGGCACATAGAAAGTTTGGGTGGATACTTTAGATGATGTCACTATCAATTACATCACTTACCTAGGCTATTAATGAACTCTGATGGCCGTGACACCGGGGACTACCGACACAAATTTTGGGGCAAATTGAAAACCATTTGAACTTTGCCTTCCACATACGAAATCGAGCTAGATTTTTTTTCACTGCTACAGAATCACTTGCATCACCCTAGAGAACCTAAATTAGCAAAAGTGAAACCCTTGAGATTTTTCTAAAAATCATTTGTCATAGGCCACAAAGTGGCATTTGTTTCGGTGAAATCTTGTAATTCTGTCAAAGGTGTCTTGTTCACCCGTGTTCCAAAATGAGCTGGGTAGGACAGGAATGGAACATAGAAAGTTTGGGTGGACACTTTAGATGATGTCACTATGAATTACATCACTTATCCAGGTTATTAATGAAAGCTTGTGGCCGCGACACCGGGGACGGCCGACGCATATTTCAGGGCAAATTGAAAACCATGAGAACGTTGCCTTTCGGATATGGAATCAAGCTAGATTTCTTTTCATGGCTGTAGAAACACTTGCCTCACCCTAGAGAACCTAAATTAGCAAAAGTGGACCCCTACAATTTTTCTAAAAATCACTTATCATAGGCCACAATGTAGCATTTGTTTCGTTGAAATCTTGCAATTCTGTCGAAGATGTCTGGATCCACCAATGTTCCCAAACGAGCCGGGTAGGACAGGAATGGCAAATAAAAGTTAGGGTGGATAGGTTAGATGATGCCACTATCAATTACATCACTTACGTAGGCCATTAAAGAATGCTGACGCTGATTTTAGGGCAAATTGAAACCATGAGAACTTTGGCTTCCGGATATGGAATCGAGGTAGGACAGGAATGACACATAGAAAGTTAGGATGGATAGGTTAGATGATGTCACTATCAATTATATCACTTACCTAGGCAATTAATGAATGCTGGTGGCCGCGACACTGGGGACTGCCGACGTAGATTTCAGGGCAAATTTAAAACTATGAGAACTTTGCCTTTTGGATATGGAATCGAGCTAGATTTTTTGTCACAACCATAGATTCAATTGCCTCACCCTAGAGAACATGAATTAGCAAAAGTGGACCCTTGAAGATTTTTCTAATTATCACTTATTGTGGGCCATAGAGTAGCATTTGTTTTAGCAAAATCTTGCAATTTCGTCGAAGAGGTCTGAGTCCACCCATCTCCCGAAATGTGCTGGGTAGTATAGGAATGGCACATAAAAGTTAGGGAGGATAGGATAGGTGATGTCACTATCAATTACATCACTTACTCAGGCCATTAATGAACGCTGGTGGCCGCGACACCGGGGACTGCCGACGCTGATTTCAGGGCAAATTGAAAACATAAGAACTTTGGAATCGAGATAGATTTTTTTCATGACTGTAGAATAACTTGCCTTACCCTCGAGAACCTAAATTGGCAAAAGTAGAACCCTAGAGATTTTTTTAAAAATTATTTATCATAGGCCACAAAGTAGCATTTGTTTCAGTGAAATCTTGTAATTTCATCAAAGACGTCTAGGTCCACCCGTGTTCCGAAATGAGTTGGGTGGGACAGGAATGGCACATAGGAAGTTTTGGTGAACACTTTAGATGATCTCACTATCAATTGCATCACTTCACCAGGCTATTAATGAACACAAGTGGCGGCGACACCGAGGACCGCCGACGCAGATTTCAGGGCAAATTGAAAACCATAAGAACTTTGCCATCCGGATATGGAATGGAGCTAGATTTTTTTTCATGGCTATACAATCACTTGCCTCACCCTAGAAAACCTAAATTGGAAAAAGTGGAACCTAGGAGATTTTTCTAAAAATCACTTATCAAAGGCCACAAAGTAGCATTTGTTTCAGTGAAATCTTACAATTCCGTTGAAGCCGTCTGCGTCCACCCATGTTCCAAAATGAGCTGGGTAGGATAGGAATGGCACATAAAAAGTTAGGGTGGACACTTTAGATGATGTCACTATCAATTACATCACTTACCTAGGCTATTAATGAATGCTAGTGGCCACGTCACCGAGGACTACCGACACAGATTTCAGGGCAAAGTAAAGATCATGAGAACTTTGCCTTCCGGATATGGAATTGAACTAGATTTTTTTTCATGGCTACAGAATCACTTGCCTCACCCTAGAGAACCTAAATTAGCAAAAGTGGAACCCTAGAGATTTTTCTAGAAATCATTTATCATAGGCCACAAAGTACCATTTATTTTGGTGAAATCATGCAATTCCATCGAAGATGTCTAGGTCCACTCGTGTTTCGAAATGAGCTGGGTAGGACAGGAATGGCACATAGAAAGTTAGGGTGAACACCTTAGATGATGTCATTATCAATTACATCACTTACCTAGGCTCTTAATGAATGCTAGCGGCCGCGACACCGGGGACTGCCAGCGCAGATTTCAAGGTAAATGAAAAATCATGTGAACTTTGCCTTCTGGATATGGAATTGAGGTTGATTTTTTTCATGACTATAGAATCAAATGAATCACCCTAAAGAAATTGAATTGGCAAAAGTGGACCCCTAGAGATTTTTCTAAAAATCACTTATCATAGGCCACAATGTAGCATTTGTTTCAGTGAAATCTTGCAATTCTATCGAAGACGTCTGGGTCCACCAATGTTCCCAAACGAGCCGGGTAGGATAGGAATGGCACATAAAAGTTAGGGTGGAGAGGTTAGATGATGCCACTATCAATTACATCACTTACGTAGGCCATTAAAGAATGCTGGTGACCGCGACACTGGGGACTGCTGACGCTGATTTTAGGGCAAATTTAAACCATGAGAACTTTGCCTTCCGGATATGGAATCAAGCTAGATTTTTTTTTCACGGCTGTAGAATCACTTGCCTCACCCGATAGAACCTAAATTGGCAAAAGTGGCCCTAGGACATTTTTCTAAAAATTATTTATCATAGGCCACAAAGTAGCATTTGTTTCGATGAAATCTGGCAATTCTGTCGAAGGTGTCTCGGTCAACCCGTGGTCCGAAATGAGCAAAGTAGGACAGGAATGGCACATAGAAAGTTAGGATGGATAGGTTAGATGATGTCACTATCAATTACATCACTTTCCTAGGCAATTAATGAACGCTGGTGGCGGCGACACTGGGGACTGTCGACGTAGATTTCAGGGCAAATTAAAAACCATGAGAACTTTGCCTTCTGGATATGGAATCGAGCTAGATTTTTTCATGACCATAGATTCACTTGCCTCACCCTAGAGAACCTGAATTGGCAAAAGTGAACCCCTGAAGATTTTTCTAAGTATCACTTATTGTAGGCCACAGAGTAGCATTTGTTTCGACGAAATCTTGCAATTTTGTCGAAGAGGTCTGAGTCCACCCATCTCCCAAAATGTGCTGGGTAGTATAGGAATGGCACATAAAAGTTAGGGCGGATAGGATAGGTGATGTCACTATCAATTACATCACTTACTCAGGCCGTTAATGAACGCTGGTGGCCGCGACACCGGGGACTACCGACGCTGATTTCAGGGCAAATTGAAAACCATAATAACTTTGGAATCGAGCTAGATTTTTTTCATGACTGTAGAATAACTTGCCTTACCCTCGAGAACCTAAATTGGCAAAAGTAGAACCCTAGAGATTTTTTAAAAATTATTTATCATAGGCCACAAAGTATCATTTGTTTCGGTGAAATCTTGTAATTTTGTCGAAGACGTCTTGGTCCACCCGTGTTCTGAAATGAGTTGGGTGGGACAGGAATGACACATAGGAAGTTTTGGTGGACACTTTAGATGATGTCGAGGACTGCCGACTTAGATTTCAGGGCAAAGTTCTTGTGGATTTTAATTTGCCTAGAAATCAGCGTCGGCAGTTCCTGGTGTCGTAGCCACCAGTGTTCATTAATGGCCTGTATAAGTGATGAAATTGATAGTGACATCATCTAACATATCCACCCTAACTTTTGATGTGTCATTCCTGTCCTACCTAGCTCATTTTGGAACATGGGTGGACCTAGACATCTTCGATGGAATTGCAAGATTTCACCGAAACAAATGCTACTCTGTGGCCTATAATAAGTGATTTTTAGAAAAATCCCTAGGGGTGCACTTTTGCCAATTTAGGCTCCCTGGGTTGGAGCAAGTGATTCTACAGTTATGAAAAAAATCTAGCTCGATTCCATATCTAGAAGGCAAAGTTCTTATGGTTTTTAATTTGCCTAGAAATCAGCGTCGGTAGTCCCCAGTGTCACGGCTACCAGCGTTCATTAACGGCCTATGTAAGTAATGTAATTGATAGTGATATCATCTAACATATCCACCCTAACTTTTTATGTGCCATTCCTGTCCTACCCAGCTCATTTTGAAACATGGGTGGACCCAGACATCTTCGATGGAATTGCAAGATTTCACTGAAACAAATGCTACTCTGTGGCCTACATTAAGTGATTTTTTGAAAACTCTCCTAGTGTCCTCTTTTGCCAATTTTGGTCCTCTAGGGTGAGGCAAGTGATTCTATAGTCATGAAAAAAATTTAGCTTGATTCCATATCCAGAAGGCAAAGTTCTTATGGTTCTCAATTTGCCCGGAAATCTACGTCAGCAGCCCCGGTGTCGCAGCCTTCAACGTTCATTTATATCTTGGGTAAGTGATGTAATTGATAGTGACATCATCTAAAGTGTTCACCCTAGCTTTCTATGTGGCATTCCTATCCTACCCATCTCGTTCCGGAATGCGGGTGGACCCGAACATCTTCGACGGAATTACAAGATTTCACCGATACAAATTCTACTTTGTGGCATATGATATGTGATTTTTAGAAAAATCTCTAGGGGTCCAATATTGCCAAATTAGGTTCTTTAGGGAGAGGCAAGTGCTTCTACGGCCATGATAAAAAATCTAGCTCGATTCCATATCCAGAAGGCAAACTTCTCATGGTTTTCAATTTGCCCTGAAATCTACGTTAGTAGTCCCCGTTGTCGCAGCGACTAGCATTGATTAATAGCCTGGGTAAGTGATGTAATTGATAGTGACAACATCTAAAGTGTCCACCGTAACTTTCTATGTGCCATTCCTATCCTACCTAGCTTGTTTCGAAACACTGGTGGACGCAGACATCTTCGAGGAAATTGCAAGATTTCACCGAAGCAAATGCTACTTTGTGGAATATGATGAGTAATTTTTACAAAAATTCTAGAGGTCCACTTTTATAAAATTAGGTTCTATAGGGTGTGGCAAGTGATTCTACAGCTATGAAAAAATTTAGCTCGATTCCATATCTGGAAGGCAAAGTTCTCATGGTTTTCAATTTGCCCTGAAATCTATGTCGGCAGTACCCGGTGTCACGGCCACGAGCGTTCATTAATGGATAGGGTAAGTGATGTAATTGATAGTAACATCATCTAACCTATCGACCCTAACTTTCTATGTGTCATTCCTGTCCTACCCAGCTTGTTTCGGGTCACGGGTGGACCCAGACATCTTCGACGAAATTACAAGATTTCACCGAAACAAATGCTACTTTGTGTTCTATGATAAATGATTTTTAGAAAAATCTCTTGGGTTTCACTTTTGCCAATTTTGGTTCTCTAGGGTGAGGCAAGTGATTTTGCAGTCATGAAAAAAATCTAGCTCAATTCCTTATCCGAAAGGCAAAGTTCTTATGGTTTTCAATTTGTCCGAAAATCAACGTCGGCAGTCCCCAGTGTCGTGGCCACCACCGTTCATTAATGGCCTATGTAAGTGATGTAATTGATAGTGACATCATCTAACATATCCACCCTAACTTTTTATGTGCCATTCCTATCCTACCCAGCTCGTTTCGAAACATTCGGTGGACCTAGACATCTTCGATTGAATTGCAAGATTTCACTGAAACAAATGCTACTCTGTGGCCTACAATAAGTGATTTTTTGAAAAATCTCCAGGAGTCCACTTTTGCCAATTCAGGTTCTCTAGGGTGAGGCAAGTGTTTCTACAGTTGTGAAAAAAATCTAGCTCGATTCCATATCTGAAAGGCAAAGTTCCCATGGTTTTCAATTTGCCCTGAAATCTACGTCGGCAGTCCCCGGTGTCACGGCCACCAGCGTTCATTAATATCTTGTGTAAGTGATGTAATTGATAGTGACATCATCTAAAGTGTTCACCCTAACTTTCTATGTGCCATTCCTATCCTACCCATCTCGTTTCGGAATGCGGGAGGACCCGAACATCTTCGACGGAATTACAAGATTTCACCGATACAAATGCTACTTTGTGGCATATGATAAGTGATTTTTAGAAAAATCTCTAGGGGTCCACTTTTGCCAAATTAGGTTCTTTAGGGAGAGGCAAGTGATTCTACTGCCATGATAAAAAATCTAGCTCGATTCCATATCCATAAGGCAAACTTCTCATGGTTTTCAATTTGCCCTAAAATCTACGTCAGCAGTCCCCGATGTCGCAGCGACTAGCATTGATTAATAGCCTGGGTAAGTGATGTAATTGATAGTGACATCATCTAAAGTGTCCACCGTAACTTTCTATGTGCCATTCCTGTCCTACCTAGCTTGTTTCGAAACACTGGTGGACCCAGACATCTTCGAGGAAATTGTAAGATTTCACCGAAACAAATGCTACTTTGTGGCCTATGATGAGTAATTTTTACAAAAATTTCTAGAGGTCCACTTTTATAAAATTAGGTTCTATAGGGTGTGGCAAGTGATTCTACAGCTATGAAAAAAATTTAGCTCGATTCCATATCCGGAAGGCAAAGTTCTCATGGTTTTTAATTTGCCCTGAAATCTACATCGACAGTACCCGGTGTCACGGCCACGAGCGATCATTAATGGATAGGGTAAGTGATGTAATTGATAGTAAAATTGTCTAACCTATCGACCCTAACTTTCTCTGTGTTATTCCTGTCCTACCTAGCTTGTTTCGGGTCACGGTTGGACCCAGACATCTTCGACGGAATTACAAGATTTCACCGAAACATATGCTACTTTGTGTTCTATGATAAATGATTTTTAGAAAAATCTCTTGGGTTTCGCTTTTGCCAATTTTGGTTCTCTAGGGTGAGGCAAGTGATTCTGCAGCCATGAAATAAATCTAGCTCGATTCCTTATCCGAAAGGCAAAGTTCTTATGGTTTTTAATTTGCCCGAAAATCAACGTCGGCAGTCCCCAGTGTCGTGGCCACCACCGTTCATTGATGGCCTATATAAGTGATGTAATTGATAGTGACATCATCTAACATATCCACCCTAACTTTTTATGTGCCATTCCTGTCCTACCCAGCTCGTTTCGAAACATTCGGTGGACCTAGACATCATCGATTGAATTGCAAGATTTCATCGAAACAAAAGCTACTCTATGGCCTACAATAAGTGATTTTTAGAAAAATCTCTAGGAGTCCACTTTTGCCAATTCAGGTTCTCTAGGGTGAGGCAAGTATTTCTATAGTTGTTAAAAAAATCTAGCTCGATTCCATATCTGAAAGGCAAAGTTCCCATGGTTTTCAATTTGCCCTGAAATCTACGTCGGCAGTCCCTGGTGTCACGGCCACCAGCGTTCATTGATATCTTGGGTAAGTGATGTAATTGATAGTGAAATCATCTAAAGTGTTCACCCTAACTTTCTATGTGCCATTCCTATCCAACCCATCTCGTTTCGGAATGCGGGTGGACCCGAACATCTTCGACGGAATTACAAGATTTCACCGATACAAATGCTACTTTGTGGCATATGATAAGTGATTTTTAGAAAAATCTCTAGGGGTCCACTTTTGCCAAATTAGGTTCTTTAGGGAGAGGCAGGTGATTCTATAGCCATGATAAAAATCTAGCTCGATTCCATATCCAGAAGGCAAACTTCTCATGGTTTTCAATTTGCCTTGAAATCTACGTGAGCAGTCCCCGATGTCGCAGTGACTAGCATTGATTAATAGCTTGGGTAAGTGATGTAATTGATAGTGACATCATCTAAAGTGTCCACCGTAACTTTCTTGTGCCATTCCTGTCCTACCCAGCTCGTTTTGGAACACTGGTGGACCCAGACATCTTCGACGGAATTGCAAGATTTCACCGAAACAAATGCTACTTTGTGGCCTATGATGAGTAATTTTTACAAAAATTTCTGGAGGTCCACTTTTATAAAATTAGGTTCTATAGGGTGTGGCAAGTGATTCTACAGCTATGAAAAAAATTTAGCTCGATTCCATATTCGGAAGGCAAAGTTCTCATGGTTTTCAATTTGCCCTGAAATCTACGTCGGCAGTACCCAGTGTCACGGCCACGAGCGTTCATTAATGGATAGGGTAAGTGATGTAATTGATAGTAACATCATCTAACCTATCGACCCTAACTTTCTATGTGTCATTCCTGTCCTACCCAGCTTGTTTCGGGTCACGGGTGGACCCAGACATCTTCGACGGAATTACAAGATTTCACCGAAATAAATGCTACTTTGTGTTCTATGATAAATGATTTTTAGAAAAATCTCTTGGGTTTCGCTTTTGTCAATTTTGGTTCTCTAGGGTGAGGCAGGTGATTCTGCAGCCATGAAAAAAATCTAGCTCGATTCCTTATCCGAAAGGCAAAGTTCTTATGGTTTTCAATTTGCCCGAAAATCAACGTCGGCAGTCCCCAGTGTCGTGGCCACCACCGTTCATTGATGGCCTATATAAGTGATGTAATTGATAGTGACATCATCTAACATATCCACCCTAACTTTTTATGTGCCATTCCTGTCCTACCCAGCTCGTTTCGAAACATTCGGTGGACCTAGACATCATCGATTGAATTGCAAGATTTCATCGAAACAAAAGCTACTCTATGGCCTACAATAAGTGATTTTTAGAAAAATCTCTAGGAGTCCACTTTTGCCAATTCAGGTTCTCTAGGGTGAGGCAAGTATTTCTATAGTTGTTAAAAAAATCTAGCTCGATTCCATATCTGAAAGGCAAAGTTCCCATGGCTTTCAATTTGCCCTGAAATCTACGTCGGCAGTCCCTGGTGTCACGGCCACCAGCGTTCATTGATATCTTGGGTAAGTGATGTAATTGATAGTGAAATCATCTAAAGTGTTCACCCTAACTTTCTATGTGCCATTCCTATCCAACCCATCTCATTTCGGAATGCGGGTGGACCCGAACATCTTCGACGGAATTACAAGATTTCACCGATACAAATGCTACTTTGTGGCATATGATAAGTGATTTTTAGAAAAATCTCTAGGGGTCCACTTTTGCCAAATTAGGTTCTTTAGGGAGAGGCAGGTGATTCTATAGCCATGATAAAAAATCTAGCTCGATTCCATATCCAGAAGGCAAACTTCTCATGGTTTTCAATTTGCCTTGAAATCTACGTGAGCAGTCCCCGATGTCGCAGTGACTAGCATTGATTAATAGCTTGGGTAAGTGATGTAATTGATAGTGACATCATCTAAAGTGTCCACCGTAACTTTCTTGTGCCATTCCTGTCCTACCCAGCTCGTTTTGGAACACTGGTGGACCCAGACATCTTCGACGGAATTGCAAGATTTCACCGAAACAAATGCTACTTTGTGGCCTATGATGAGTAATTTTTACAAAAATTTCTGGAGGTCCACTTTTATAAAATTAGGTTCTATAGGGTGTGGCAAGTGATTCTACAGCTATGAAAAAAATTTAGCTCGATTCCATATTCGGAAGGCAAAGTTCTCATGGTTTTCAATTTGCCCTGAAATCTACGTCGGCAGTACCCAGTGTCACGGCCACGAACGTTCATTAATGGATAGGGTAAGTGATGTAATTGATAGTAACATCATCTAACCTATCGACCCTAACTTTCTATGTGTCATTCCTGTCCTACCCAGCTTGTTTCGGGTCACGGGTGGACCCAAACATCTTCGACGGAATTACAAGATTTCACCGAAATAAATGCTACTCTATGTTCTATGATAAATTATTTTTAGAAAAATCTCTTGGGTTCCAATTTTGCCAATTTTGGTTCTCTAGGGTGAGGCAAGTGATTCTGCAGCCATGAAAAAAATCTAGCTCGATTCCTTATCCGAAAGGCAAAGTTCTTATCATTTTCAATTTGCCCGAAAATCAACGTCGGCAGTCCCCCAGTGTCGTGGCCACCACCATTCATTAATGGCCTATATAAGTGAAGTAATTGATAGTGACATCATCTAACATATCCACCCTAACTTTTTATGTGCCATTCCTGTCCTACCCAGCTCGTTTTGAAACATTCGGTGGACCTAGACATCATCGATTGAATTGCAAGATTTCACCGAAACAAATGCTACTCTGTGGCCTACAATAAGTGATTTTTAGAAAAATCTCTAGGAGTCCACTTTTGCCAATTCAGGTTCTCTAGGGTGAGGCAAGTGTTTCTATAGTTGTGAAAAAAAATCTAGCTCGATTCCATATCTGAAAGGCAAAGTTCCCATGGTTTTCAATTTGCCCTGAAATCTACGTCGGTAGTCCCTGGTGTCACGGCCACCAGCGTTCATTGATATCTTGGGTAAGTGATTTAATTGATAGTGAAATCATCTAAAGTGTTCACCCTAACTTTCTATGTGCCATTCCTATCCAACCCATCTCGTTTCGGAATGCGGGTGGACCCGAACATCTTCGACGGAATTACAAGATTTCACCGATACAAATGCTACTTTGTGGCATATGATAAGTGATTTTTAGAAAAATCTCTAGGGGGACACTTTTGCCAAATTAGGTTCTTTAGGGAGAGGCAAGTGATTCTACAGCCATGATAAAAAATCTAGCTCGATTCCATATCCATAAGGCAAACTTCTCAAGGTTTTCAATTTGCCCTGAAATCTACGCGAGTAGTCCCCGATGTCGCAGCGACTAGCATTGATTAATATCCTGGGTAAGTGATGTAATTGATAGTGAAATCATCTAAAGTGTCCACCGTAACCTTCTATGTGCCATTCCTGTCCTACCCAGCTCGTTTCAGAACACTGGTGGACCCAGACATCTTCGACGGAATTGCAAGATTTCACCGAAACAAATGCTACTTTGTTGCCTATGATGAGTAATTTTTACAAAAATTTCTGGAGGTCCACTTTTATAAAATTAGGTTCTATGGGATGTGGCAAGTGATTCTATAGCTATGAAAAAAATTTAGCTCGATTCCATATCCGGAAGGCAAAGTTCTCATGGTTTTCAATTTGCCCTGAAATCTACGTGGGCAGTACCCGGTGTCAAGGCCACGAGCGTTTATTAATGGATAGGGTAAGTGATGTAATTGATAGTAACATCATCTAACCTATCAACCCTAACTTTCTCTGTGTCATTCCTGTCCTACCCAGCTTGTTTCGGGTCACGGGTGGACCCAGACATCTTCGACGGAATTACAAGATTTCACCGAAACAAATGCTACTCTGTGTTCTATGATAAACGATTTTTAGAAAAATCTCTTGGGTTTCACTTTTGCCAATTTTGGTTCTCTAGGGTGAGGCAAGTGATTCTGCAGCCATGAAAAAAATCTAGCTCAATTCCTTATCCAAAAGGCAAAGTTCTTATGTTTTTCAATTTGCCCGAAAATCAGCGTCGGCAGTCCCCAGTGTCGCGGCCACCAGCATTCATTAACAGCCTGTATAAGTGATGTAATTGATAGTGACATCATCTAACATATCCACCCTAACTTTTTATGTGCCATTCCTGTCCTACAAAGCTCATTTTAGAACATGGGTGGACCCAGACATCTTCGATGGAATTGCAAGATTTCACCGAAACAAATGCTACTCTGTGGCCTACAATAAGTGATTTTTAGAAAAATTTCTAGGGGTCCACTTTTGCCAATTTAGGTTCTCTAGGGTGAGGCAAGTGATTCTATAGTTGTGAAAAAAATCTAGCTCGATTCAATATCCGGAAGGCAAAGTTCTCATGGTTTTCAATTTGCCCTGAAATCTACGTGGGCAGTACCCGGTGTCAAGGCCACGAGCGTTTATTAATGGATAGGGTAAGTGATGTAATTGATAGTAACATCATCTAACCTATCAACCCTAACTTTCTCTGTGTCATTCCTGTCCTACCCAGCTTGTTTCGGGTCACGGGTGGACCCAGACATCTTCGACGGAATTACAAGATTTCACCGAAACAAATGCTACTCTGTGTTCTATGATAAATGATTTTTAGAAAAATCTCTTTTCACTTTTGCCAATTTTGGTTCTCTAGGGTGAGGCAAGTGATTCTGCAGCCATGAAAAAAATCTAGCTCGATTCCTTATCCAAAAGGCAAAGTTCTTATGTTTTTCAATTTGCCCGAAAATCAGCGTCGGCAGTCCCCAGTGTCGCGGCCACCAGCATTCATTAACGGCCTGTATAAGTGATGTAATTGATAGTGACATCATCTAACATATCCACCCTAACTTTTTATGTGCCATTCCTGTCCTACAAAGCTCATTTTAGAACATGGGTGGACCCAGACATCTTCAATGGAATTGCAAGATTTCACCGAAACAAATGCTACTCTGTGGCCTACAATAAGTGATTTTTAGAAAAATTTCTAGGGGTCCACTTTTGCCAATTTAGGTTCTCTAGGGTGAGGCAAGTGATTCTATAGTTGTGAAAAAAATCTAGCTCGATTCAATATCCGGAAGGCAAAGTTCTCATGGTTTTCAATTTGCCCTGAAATCTACGTCGGCAGTCCCCGGTGTCGTGGCCACCAGTGTTCATTAATATCTTGGGTAAGTGATGTAATTGATAGTGACAGCATCTAAAGTGTTCACCCTAAATTTCTATGTGCCATTCCTATTCTACCCATCACGTTTCAGAATACGGGTGGACCCGGTCATCTTCGACGGAATTACAAGATTTCACCGAAACAAATGCTACTTTGTGGCATATGATAAGTGATTTTTAGAAAAATCTCTAGGGTTCCACTTTTGCCAAATTAGGTTCCCTAGGGTGAGGCAAGTGATTCTATAGCCATGATAAAAAATCTAGATCGATTCCATATCTAGAAGGCAAACTTCTTATGGTTTTTAATTTTCCCTGAAATCTACGTCGGCAGTCCCCGGTGTCGCAGCAACTAGCATTGATTAAATCCTAGGGTAAGTGATGTAATTGATAGTGACATCATCTAAAGTGTCCACCGTAACTTTCTATGTGCCATTCCTGTCCTACCTAGCTCGTTTCAGAACACTGGAGGACCCAGACATCTTCGATGGAATTGCAAGATTTCACTGAAACAAATGCTACTTTGTGGCCTATGATAAGTGATTTTTAGAAAAATCTCTAGGGGTCCACTTTTGTTAAATTAGGTTCTTTAGGGAGAGGCAAGTGATTCTATAGCCATGATAAAAAATCTAGATCGATTCCATATCTAGAAGGCAAACTTCTCATGGTTTTCAATTTTCCCTGAAATCTACGTCAGTAGTCCCCGATGTCGCAGCGACTAGCATTAATTAATAGCCTGGGTAAGTGATGTAATTGATAGTGACATCATCTAAAGTGTCCACCATAACTTTCTATGTGCCATTCCTATCCCACCCAGCTCATTTCGAAACACTGGTGGACCCAGACATCTTCGACGGAATTACAACATTTCACTGAAACAAATGCTACTTTGTGACCTATGATGAGTAATTTTTAAAAAAATTTCTAGGGGTCCACTTTTATAAAATTAGGTTCTATAGGGTGTGGCAAGTGATTCTACAGCTATGAAAAAAATTTAGCTCGATTCCATATCCAGAAGGCAAAGTTCGCATGGTTTTCAATTTGCCCTGAAATCTGCATCGGTAGTACCCGATGTCACGGCAATGAGCGTTCATTAATGGATAGGGTAAGTGATGTAATTGATAGTAACATCATCTAACCTATCGACCCTAACTTTCTATGTGCCATTCCTGCCCTACCCAGCTTGTTTCGGGACACAGGTGGACCTAGGCATCTTCGACGGAATTGCAAGATTTCACCGAAACAAATGCTACTTTGTGGCCTATGATGAGTAATTTTTACAAAAATTTCTGGAGGTCCACTTTTATAAAATTAGGTTCTATAGGGTGTGGCAAGTGATTCTACAGCTATGAAAAAAATTTAGCTCGATTCCATATCCGGAAGGCAAAGTTCGCATGGTTTTCAATTTACCCTGAAATCTGCATCGGTAGTACCCGGTGTCACGGCAACGAGCGTTCATTAATGGATAGGGTAAGTGATGTAATTGATAGTAACATCATCTAACCTATCGACCCTAACTTTCTATGTGCCATTCCTATCCTACCCAGCTTGTTTCGGGACACAAGTGGACCCAGGCATCTTCGACGGAATTGCAAGATTTCACCGAAACAAATGCTACTTTGTGTTCTATGATAAATCATTTTTTTGGAAAATCTCTAGGGTTTCACTTTTGCCAATTTTGGTTCTCTAGGGGGAGGTAAGTGATTTTGCAGCCATGAAAAAATCTAGCTCAAATCCATATCCGGAAGGCAAAGTTTTCATGGTTTTCAATTTGCCCTAAAATCTGCGTCGGCAGTCCCCGGTGTCACGGCCATGAGTGTTCATTAATAGCCAGATGTAAGTGATGTAATTGATAGTGACATCATCTAACCTATCGACCCAAACTTTCTATGTGCCATTCCTGACCTACCTAGCTCGTTACGAAACAAGAGTGGACCCAGACATCTTCGATGGAATTGCAAGATTTCACCGAAACAAATGCTACTCTGTGGCCTACAATAAGTGATTTTTAGAAAAATTTCTAGGGGTCCACTTTTGCCAATTTAGGTTCTCTAGGGTGAGGCAAGTGATTCTATAGTTGTGAAAAAAATCTAGCTCGATTCCTTATCCGAAAGGCAAAGTTCTTATGGTTTTCAATTTGCCCTGAAATCTACGTCGGCAGTCCCCGGTGTCGCGGCCACCAGTGTTCATTAATATCTTGGGTAAGTGATGTAATTGATAGTGACAGCATCTAAAGTGTTCACCCTAAATTTCTATGTGCCATTCCTATTCTACCCATCACGTTTCAGAATACGGGTGGACCCGGTCATCTTCGACGGAATTACAAGATTTCACCGAAACAAATGCTACTTTGTGGCATATGATAAGTGATTTTTAGAAAAATCTCTAGGGTTCCACTTTTGCCAAATTAGGTTCCCTAGGGTGAGGCAAGTGATTCTATAGCCATGATAAAAAATCTAGATCGATTCCATATCTAGAAGGCAAACTTCTTATGGTTTTTAATTTGCCCTGAAATCTACGTCGGCAGTCCCCGGTGTCGCAGCCACTAGCATTGATTAAATCCTAGGGTAAGTGATGTAATTGATAGTGACATCATCTAAAGTGTCCACCGTAACTTTCTATGTGCCATTCCTGTCCTACCCAGCTCGTTTCAGAACACTGGAGGACCCAGACATCTTCGATGGAATTGCAAGATTTCACTGAAACAAATGCTACTTTGTGGCCTATGATAAGTGATTTTTAGAAACATCTCTAGGGGTCCACTTTTGTTAAATTAGGTTCTTTAGGGAGAGGCAAGTGATTCTATAGCCATGATAAAAAATCTAGATCGATTCCATATCTAGAAGGCAAACTTCTCATGGTTTTCAATTTTCCCTGAAATCTACGTCAGCAGTCCCCGATGTCGCAGTGACTAGCATTAATTAATAGCCTGGGTAAGTGATGTAATTGATAGTGACATCATCTAAAGTGTCCACCATAACTTTCTATGTGCCATTCCTATCCCACCCAGCTCATTTCGAAACACTGGTGGACCCAGACATCTTCGACGGAATTACAACATTTCACTGAAACAAATGCTACTTTGTGACCTATGATGAGTAATTTTTAAAACAATTTCTAGGGGTCCACTTTTATAAAATTAGGTTCTATAGGGTGTGGCAAGTGATTCTACAGCTATGAAAAAAATTTAGCTCGATTCCATATCCGGAAGGCAAAGTTCGCAAGGTTTTCAATTTGCCCTGAAATCTGCATCGGTAGTACCCGGTGTCACGGCAATGAGCGTTCATTAATGGATAGGGTAAGTGATGTAATTGATAGTAACATCATCTAACCTATCGACCCTAACTTTCTATGTGCCATTCCTGCCCTACCCAGCTTGTTTCGGGACACAGGTGGACCTAGGCATCTTCGATGGAATTGCAAGATTTCACCGAAACAAATGCTACTTTGTGGCCTATGATGAGTAATTTTTACAAAAATTTCTGGAGGTCCACTTTTATAAAATTAGGTTCTATAGGGTGTGGCAAGTGATTCTACAGCTATGAAAAAAATTTAGCTCGATTCCATATCCGGAAGGCAAAGTTCGCATGGTTTTCAATTTACCCTGAAATCTGCATCGGTAGTACCCGGTGTCACGGCAACGAGCGTTCATTAATGGATAGGGTAAGTGATGTAATTGATAGTAACATCATCTAACCTATCGACCCTAACTTTCTATGTGCCATTCCTATCCTACCCAGCTTGTTTCGGGACACAGGTGGACCCAGGCATCTTCGACAGAATTGCAAGATTTCACCGAAACAAATGCTACTTTGTGTTCTATGATAAATGATTTTTTTGAAAAATCTCTAGGGTTTCACTTTTGCCAATTTTGGTTCTCTAGGGTGAGGTAAGTGATTTTGCAGCCATGAAAAAATCTAGCTCAATTCCATATCCGGAAGGCAAAGTTTTCATGGTTTTCAATTTGCCCTAAAATCTGCGTCGGCAGTCCCCGGTGTCACGGCCATGAGTGTTCATTAATAGCCAGATGTAAGTGATGTAATTAATAGTGACATCATCTAACCTATCGACCCAAACTTTCTATGTGCCATTCCTGACCTACCTAGCTCGTTACGAAACAAGAGTGGACCCAGACATCTTCGATGGAATTGCAAGATTTCACCGAAACAAATGCTACTCTGTGGCCTACAATAAGTGATTTTTAGAAAAATTTCTAGGGGTCCACTTTTGCCAATTTAGGTTCTCTAGGGTGAGGCAAGTGATTCTATAGTTGTGAAAAAAATCTAGCTCGATTCCTTATCCGGAAGGCAAAGTTCTTATGGTTTTCAATTTGCCCTGAAATCTACGTCGGCAGTCTCCGGTGTCGCGGCCACCAGTGTTCATTAATATCTTGGGTAAGTGATGTAATTGATAGTGACAGCATCTAAAGTGTTCACCCTAAATTTCTATGTGCCATTCCTATTCTACCCATCACGTTTCAGAATACGGGTGGACCCGGTCATCTTCGACGGAATTACAAGATTTCACCGAAACAAATGCTACTTTGTGGCATATGATAAGTGATTTTTAGAAAAATCTCTAGGGTTCCACTTTTGCCAAATTAGGTTCCCTAGGGTGAGGCAAGTGATTCTATAGCCATGATAAAAAATCTAGATCGATTCCATATCTAGAAGGCAAACTTCTTATGGTTTTTAATTTGCCCTGAAATCTACGTCGGCAGTCCCCGGTGTCGCAGCCACTAGCATTGATTAAATCCTAGGGTAAGTGATGTAATTGATAGTGACATCATCTAAAGTGTCCACCGTAACTTTCTATGTGCCATTCCTGTCCTACCCAGCTCGTTTCAGAACACTGGAGGACCCAGACATCTTCGATGGAATTGCAAGATTTCACTGAAACAAATGCTACTTTGTGGCCTATGATAAGTGATTTTTAGAAACATCTCTAGGGGTCCACTTTTGTTAAATTAGGTTCTTTAGGGAGAGGCAAGTGATTCTATAGCCATGATAAAAAATCTAGATCGATTCCATATCTAGAAGGCAAACTTCTCATGGTTTTCAATTTTCCCTGAAATCTACGTCAGCAGTCCCCGATGTCGCAGTGACTAGCATTAATTAATAGCCTGGGTAAGTGATGTAATTGATAGTGACATCATCTAAAGTGTCCACCATAACTTTCTACGTGCCATTCCTATCCCACCTAGCTCATTTCGAAACACTGGTGGACCCAGACATCTTCGACGGAATTACAACATTTCACTGAAACAAATGCTACTTTGTGACCTATGATGAGTAATTTTTAAAACAATTTCCAGGGGTCCACTTTTATAAAATTAGGTTCTATAGGGTGTGGCAAGTGATTCTACAGCTATGAAAAAAATTTAGCTCGATTCCATATCCGGAAGGCAAAGTTCGCATGGTTTTCAATTTGCCCTGAAATCTGCATCGGTAGTACCCGGTGTCACGGCAATGAGCGTTCATTAATGGATAGGGTAAGTGATGTAATTGATAGTAACATCATCTAACCTATCGACCCTAACTTTCTATGTGCCATTCCTGCCCTACCCAGCTTGTTTCGGGACACAGGTGGACCTTGGCATCTTCGATGGAATTGCAAGATTTCACCGAAACAAATGCTACTTTGTGGCCTATGATGAGTAATTTTTACAAAAATTTCTGGAGGTCCACTTTTATAAAATTAGGTTCTATAGGGTGTGGCAAGTGATTCTACAGCTATGAAAAAAATTTAGCTCGATTCCATATCCGGAAGGCAAAGTTCGCATGGTTTTCAATTTGTCCTGAAATCTGCATCGGTAGTACCCGGTGTCACGGCAACGAGCGTTCATTAATGGATAGGGTAAGTGATGTAATTGATAGTAACATCATCTAACCTATCGATCCTAACTTTCTATGTGCCATTCCTATCCTACCCAGCTTGTTTCGGGACACAAGTGGACCCAGGCATCTTCGACGGAATTGCAAGATTTCACCGAAACAAATGCTACTTTGTGTTCTATGATAAATGATTTTTTTGAAAAATCTCTAGGGTTTCACTTTTGCCAATTTTGGTTCTCTAGGGTGAGGTAAGTGATTTTGCAGCTATGAAAAAATCTAGCTCAATTCCATATCCGGAAGGCAATGTTTTCATGGTTTTCAATTTGCCCTAAAATCTGCGTCGGCAGTCCCCGGTGTCACGGCCATGAGTGTTCATTAATAGCCAGATGTAAGTGATGTAATTGATAGTGACATCATCTAACCTATCGACCCAAACTTTCTATGTGCCATTCCTGACCTACCTAGCTCGTTACAAAACAAGAGTGGACCCAGACATCTTCGACGGAATTGCAAGATTTCACCGAAACAAATGGTACTTTGTGTTCTATGATAAATGATTTTTAGAAAAATCTCTTGGGTTTCACTTTTGCCAATTTTGGTTCTCTAGGGCGAGGCAAGTGATTCTACAGCAGTGAAAAAAAATCTAGCTTGATTCCTTATCCGAAAGGCAAAGTTCTTATGGTTTTCAATTTGCCCGAAAATCAGCGTCGGCAGTCCATGGTGTCGCGGCCACCAGCGTTCATTAACGGCCTGTATAAGTGATGTAATTGATAGTGACATCTTCTAACATATCCACCCTAACTTTTCATGTGCCATTCCTATCTTACAAAGCACATTTTAGAACATGGGTGGACCCAGACATCTTCGATGGAATTGCAAGATTTCACCGAAACAAATGCTACTCTGTGGCCTACAATAGGTGATTTTTAGAAAAATTTCTAGGGGTCCACTTTTGCCAATTTAGGTTCTCTAAGGCGAGGTAAGTGATTCTACAGTTGTGAAAAAATCTAGCTTGATTCCATATCCGGAAGGCAAAGTTCTCATGGTTTTCAATTTGCCCTGAAATCTATGTCGGCAGTCCCCGGTGTCGCGGCCACCAGCGTTCATTAATATCTTGGGTAAGTGATGTAATTGATAGATACAACATCTAAAGTGTTCACCCTAACTTTCTATGTGCCATTCCTATCCTACCCATCACGTTTCAGAATACGGGTGGACCCGGTCATCTTCGACGGAATTACAAGATTTCACCGAAAGAAGTGCTACTTTGTGGCATATGATAAGTGATTTTTAGAAAAATCTCTAGGGTTCCAATTTTGCCAAACTAGATTCCCTAGGGTGAGGCAAGTGATTCTACAGCCATGATAAAAAATCTAGATCAATTCCATATCTAGAAATCAAACTTCTTATGGTTTTTAATTTGCCCTGAAATCTATGTCGGCAGTCCCCGGTGTCGCGGCCACTAGTATTGATTAAATCTTGGGGTAAGTGATGTAATTGATAGTGACATCATCTAAAGTGTCCATCGTAACTTTCTATGTGCCATTCCTGTCCTACCCAGCTCGTTTCGGAACACTGGAGGACCTAGACATCTTCGACGGAATTGCAAGATTTCACCGAAACAAATGCTACTTTGTGGCCTATGATAAGTGATTTTTAGAAAAATCTCTAGGGGTCCAATTTTGCCAAATTAGGTTCTTTAGGGAGAGGCAAGTGATTCTACAGCCATGATAAAAAATCTAGATCGATTCCATATCTAGAAGGCAAACTTCTCATGGTTTTCAATTTTCCCTAAAATCTACGTCAGCAGTCCCTGATGTCGCAGCGACTAGCATTAATTAATAGCCTGGGTAAGTGATGTAATTGATAGTGACATCATCTAAAGTGTCCACCATAACTTTCTATGTGCCATTCCTATCCCACCCAGCTCGTTTCAGAACACTGGTGGACCCAGACATCTTCGACGGAATTGCAAGATTTCACCGAAACAAATGCTACTTTGTGACCTATGATGAGTAATTTTTAAAAAAATTTCCAGGGGTCAACTTTTATAAAATTAGGTTCTATAGGGTGTGGCAAGTGATTCTACAGCTATGAAAAAAATTTAGCTCAATTCCATATCCGGAAGGAAAAGTTCTCATGGTTTTCAATTTGCCCTGAAATCTGCGTCGGCAGTACCCGGTGTCACGGCAACGAGCGTTCATTTATGGATAGGGTAAGTGATGTAATTGATAGTAACATCATCTAACCTATCGACCCTAACTTTCTATGTGCCATTCCTGCCCTACCCAGCTTGTTTCGGGACACAGGTGGACCTAGGCATCTTCGATGGAATTGCAAGATTTCACCGAAACAAATGCTACTTTGTGTTCTATGATAAATGATTTTTTGAAAAATCTCTAGGGTTTCACTTTTTGCCAATTTTGGTTCTCTAGGGTGAGGCAAGTGATTTTGCAGCCATGAAAAAATCTAGCTCAATTCCATATCCGGAAGGCAAAGTTTTCATGGTTTTCAATTTGCCCTAAAATCTGCGTCGGCAGTCCCCGGTGTCACGGCCATGAGTGTTCATTAATGGCCAGATGTAAGTGATGTAATTGATAGTGACATCATCTAACCTATCGACCCAAACTTTCTATGTGCCATTCCTGACCTACCTAGCTCGTTACGGAACACGGGTGGACCCAGACATCTTCAACGGAATTGCAAGATTTCACCGAAACAAATGGTACTTTGTGTTCTATGATAAGTGATTTTTAGAAAAATCTCTAGGATTTCACTTTTGCCAATTTTGGTTCTTTAGGGTGAGGCAAGTGATTCTGCAGCCGTGAAAAATTTAGCTCGATTCCTTATCCAAAAGGCAAAGTTCTTATGGTTTTCAATTTGTCCGGAAATCAGCGTCGGCAGTCCCTGGTGTCGCGGCCACCAGCGTTCATTAACGGCCTGTATAAGTGATGTAATTGATAGTGACATCATATAACATATCCACCATAACTTTTCATGTGCCATTCCTATCTTACAAAGCACATTTTAGAACATGGGTGGACCAAGACATCTTCGATGGAATTGCAAGATTTCACTGAAACAAATGCTACTCTGTGGCCTACAATAAGTGATTTTTAGAAAAATTTCTAGGGGTCCACTTTTGCCAATTTAGGTTCTCTAGGGTGAGGCAAGTGATTCTACAGTTGTGAAAAAAATCTAGATCGATTCCATATCCAGAAGGCAAAGTTCTCATGGTTTTCAATTTGCCCTGAAATCTACGTCGACAGTCCTTGGTGTCGCGGCCACCAGCATTCATTAATATCTTGGGTAAGTGATGTAATTGATAGTGACAACATCTAAAGTGTTCACCCTAACTTTCTATGTGCCATTCCTATCCTACCCATCACATTTCGGAATACGGGTGGACCCGATCATCTTCGACGGAATTACAAGATTTCACCGAAACAAATGCTACTTTGTGGCATATGATAAGTGATTTTTAGAAAAATCTCTAGGGTTCCACTTTTGCCAAATTAGGTTCCCTAGGGTCATGCAAGTGATTCTATAGCCATGATAAAAAATCTAGATCGATTCCATATCTAGAAGGCAAACTTCTTATGGTTTTTAATTTGCCCTGAAATCTACGTCGGCAGTCCCCGGTGTCGCGGCCACTAGCATTGATTAAATGCTGGGGTAAGTGATGTAATTGATAGTGACATCATCTAAAGTGTCCACTGTCAGGTGGACCGAGACACCTTCGACAGAATTGCCAGATTTCACCGAAACAAATGCTACTTTGTGGCCTATGATAAATGATTTTTAGAAAAATCTCCTAGGGTCCACTTTTTCCAATTTAGGTTATGTCGGGTGAGGCAAGTGATTCTACAGTCGTGAAAAAAATCTAGCTTGATTCCATATTCGGAAGGCAAAGTTCTCATGGTTTAAATTTGCCCTAAAATCAGCGTCAGCAGTCCTAGTGTCGCGGCCACCAGCATTCTTTAATGGCCTACGTAAGTGATGTAATTGATAGTGGCATCATCTAACCTATCCACCCTAACTTTTATGTGCCATTCCTGTCCTACCTGGCTCATTTGGGAACATTGGTTTACCCAGACGTCTTCGATAGAATTACAAGATTTCACCGAAACAAATGCTATATTGTGGCCTATGATAAGTGATTTTTAGAAAAATCTCTAGGGGTCCACTTTTGCCAATTCAATTTCTTTAGGGTGATGCATGTGATTCTATAGTCGTGAAAAAAATCAACCTCAATTCCATATCCCGAAGGCAAAGTTCACATGATTTTTCATTTACCTTGAAATCTGCGCCGGCAGTCCCCGGTATCGTGGCCGCTAGCGTTCATTAAGAGCCTAGGTAAGTGATGTAATTGATAATGAAATCATCTAAGGTGTTCACCCTAACTTTCTATGTGCCATTCCTATCCTACCCAGCTCATTTCAAAACACGAGTGGACCTAGACATCTTCGATGGAATTGCATGATTTTATCGAAATAAATGCTACTTTATGGCCTATGATAAATGATTTCTAGAAAAATCTCTAGGGTTCCACTTTTGCTAATTTAGGTTCTCTAGGGTGAGGCAAGTGATTCTGTAGCCATGAAAACAAAATCTAGTTTGATTCCATATCTGGAAGGCAAAGTTCTCATGTACTTCGCCCTGAAATCTGTGTCGGCAGTCCTCGGTGTCGTGACCACTAGCATTCATTAATAGCCTAGGTAAGTGATGTAATTGATAGTGACATCATCTAAAGTGTCCACCCTAACTTTTTATGTGCCATTCCTATCCTACCCAGCTCATTTTGGAACATGGGTGGACGCAGACGGCTTTGACGGAATTGCAAGATTTCACCAAAACAAATGCTACTTTGTGGCCTATTGTCACACCCCAAAAATTTCAGTTTTGGGATGTGACTAGAAAACACTAAAAACATAACAGAACATTTTTACTATTTTCTAAAATATCCAACTTTACCTAATTTGTCCACAATTTAGATGTTGGAAAATGTGAGTTTCTAATTTTTTTGGAATTTAAATAAATGATTTGTTGCATTTCATGCCTTTGCATAGTGTCTTTGCATGAAAAATGAGTTTAAATGTTTTTAAACGCGCTTAGGGTTTGATTCAAATCAAATCTCTCAAGATTTTTGATCAAGTTTCCATAACCTCAGAACCATGATCAAATCCTTAGAAACCATTCACCTTGATCCTTGTTCCAAAAACCTTGGCGGGTCTTCAAGTTTCATCTTGTCAAAACCCTAACTAGCCCGGTCTCTCTTTCTCTCTTTTCTCCTCATTTTAGAGCTTCTAATTATTTCCGACCAAGTTTTCTCTAAAGCACTAAATATATGCTTGATGGCCAATCATTGTATGTCATCACTCCCACGCAATCCTACCATCATGTTCAAGTAAAATCACTCACATGTCACATACCCAAGTTAATCTCATTTCTCCCTCTTATCAACCCAATGGCAGCCCTAACATTGTTCTCTCTTTCTAATGGGCTTATTCTTTTCTCTCCTTTCCTCACCTTAGGCAACATCATCATAGACTCTTTTTCCTCTACATTTTCTCCTCTTGATCAAAGCCCACAACCCAAAAATATCACAAGCAGCCTGCCCCATAACTCTATCTTCGCTTTGGGCCGAACCCGGTCCAAACCTTGCATTAACTCTCGCCATGGGTCAAAACCCAACCATCCTCCTCTCCTCTGTGATCCAAAATCAAGTCCAGCCAGCCCTCTAACTCTTCCTCTCCCCTCTCCCACGTCACTCCTTGGAAGCTCCTCCATCATGCACAAAAATATCAACCAAGGCAAAGAATATCAAGTCATGACCCTTTGCCTTGCTACCCCTTCATCTCCCATCACTTCCCCTTCATATTTACCTCCCCCATCTCCCCCTCACGCCTCCCCCTTCATTTCCCACGTGAAGAACAGAGGAGGGATGCCCCTACAGCTCCTCCTCCTCCCCCATGGCTGCCCCGATCAACCGCAACGCGAGAAGGATGCCCCGTTGTACTATATCATCGTCACCGGCCGTCGTCGATGCATCTCCTCACTCCACCACACCCTTCCCCTTGGTGAGAACACTCCATCATCTCTCCCATCATGTTTTCATGGTCACCTCTGCATATCAAGTACCTTAGATGATGTATGGTTGATCCCCGGCGAAGTTTACCCGATGTATGTGTTGCTGTCCTCGCGGCCAGTTTTGCTGCTGCTGACGGAATTGGCGTTCCTCGCTGTTTCGTGACTCCTATCATCAAACCCTTTAGTCAAATTGTAGCTAATATCCTTGAACACACCTCTGTAAGATGGTTTTGCCATAGGAGTTCAGGAACTAGAGATATCGTCATCACCGCGCCCGCTGTTCCTGCTGTTTGGTCAGATTGCAGCTCTGAGTGGTTTTGGCGTTCTCCGCTAATCCACTATCCAAATCATCGAGCCCTTGAACCTACATGTTCATGACATCCCTGCACATGATCCCACAAGTTGGTTCGGCTATGCAATCCCCGATGGCCAAGATATGGAGATGGAAGTGCCGACTACGCCTGCTGTCCAAACAGCAGACACCCTGTGTTTGGCAACGACGTTCCCGTTGATCCAGTGAACCCCAGGATGCATTCTTTGGCTATACCATCATCTATATAGTTGCACATGCCTCTGCAAAGTTTCATGGTGATATGACCAAAGATGAAAGATATATGTTCCTATGTTGTGCTCGCTGTCCCTGCTGCCCCGCAGCCGTGCTGATGCCGGTTGGCATGCGTGTTCCCGATGTTTCGTCGCTCCAGTGGTCAAACCCTTTGACCAAAATGTGCATCATATACTTGCACACATCTCCGTAAGTTTTCTTGGTCATATGAACCACAACACTAAGGATATAAGCATCACCATGTCGCTGCTCCTGCCATGTCAACAGCCACGTAGTGCCACCTTGCAATCTTGTTCCCCGCCTAACCGACGGTCAAAACATCATGTCCTTTTGTCACAATAAGTTCCATGCAATGCCTTGCAACCCCATCCAACGAATCACCATTTGTCTTTGTTATAACCATGCAATCGGTCATCATAACCACCGCTGTCCGCTGACGTGTATGTTTTGCATACCAGAACAATTCGTCACGTTCCCCACTAAACCACTACATGATTCGTTGAGCCCTCTACCATGACCGTGTGTTTCCTAGTTGCACATGATCCTACCAAGTTCTATGCCAATAAGTTTGATGCGTCTCTACCTTCGCATGGCCGCAGCCGCTGCTACCTGCCGCTGTCCGCCACCGGGTACGCTCAACCGATGCACAAATCGTCATAATCGTGTTTCCCTTTGATCTATCATCCACCTTAGTGCACTGGTTTATCATGATATGTTCCCAAGTAACATATACACATGTCCAACCCTTTTTGTTCCGAATATGTATCTTCAAGTCCAAACTTCACCTTCTCATATGAATTCAATCCTTCCCATCTATACCTTTCAACTATCATATCTTTTAGTCGTGGCTCCTGTTTTGGTTAGTTTTTTTCACTCTCGCGGTCTTAGAACAAGCCCTACTTGTTTAATAAACTTTATATCTTGTTTTATATATAATGATTGATGTAATGCTTCTAGGTTTGTCTATGATGCTTGTGATGGTTGTTGCTATCGTTAGATGAAGCTATACAAGGATGATCCATAAGGAGAGTTGGACAAGTTTGAGCACTATTTGAGGCAAGTGTAACATGAGTTCCCTTGTTACCTAATAACCTTATAATCACTTTCATATGCATGTGTCTAATATGATGCTAAGGATCTTACCTAGTACTTTTGATACCCTATACTCCTTGTTTACCATGGGCTCATGCATGTGGGTAGCTTTGCTTAGCTTGCAATTACCAAATATTGTAATGTTAATATTGGTTAATGACTTATGGAATCAATGGTTAAAATGATGCTTCTGGCAACATGGACACAAGGGGGCTAGAGCATTGGGCCTTGTTGGGTGCTCTAGTTTGCCCTCCGTAAGGACTGAATCTTAAAGCGGCAACCCAGGACTTCCGTACAACCTTGAGAATCAAAATGGGCACGATCTTAGTCGTATAGCTAGTTTGCTCTAGCTTATTAGTAGTTACCGAAAGGCGCAAGAGGGGGGACTAGGTTGCAGAATGGCTTCTTGCTTGTCAAGGTGAGTACTGGGCTACGGTCATGGTGTGCCACTCTTGAAGGGGGGCTCCATTCGCCTAGACGCTGAAACCTCGCGGCTACTAACTTGTTAGGGTGGCTAGTGAAAGGCTTCGTAGTGATCCCTGCCCACTCACCTTAGGAGTGTTAGGGGGTCGACGGGCCCCGGGCAAATGGGTATCACGACTCAAGGTGAAAGTGTACCCACTCTGCAGAGTTTGATGAAACTGATATATCAGTCGTGCTCACGGACACGAGTGGCCTGGATCCTTTTCGAGATAGGTAGTTCTATGGATGGTTTGGGATATGATTAATGTTGATGGTGATAACTAATTATATTCACATGGGAGCCATAAGCATAACTTAGAAACATAGGCATAATAAATAAAATATGACCAACTAAAAATACTGACCGCAGTACAACTGAGTCAAACCTTCTTGAGCCTTGCATAACCTCATGGTATACTTGCTGAGCATGGTGAGCTGACGCTTGTCATTGTCACCAATAAAAATCCCAGATGGGTACCAGATGGTGGACCAAGTGAAGAGTTTCCTTTGAAGTATCAAGGCGAGTGCTCCCCCAGTCAACCGTCCCTGTGGAGTATGGAGTCCCGAAGAGAAGATATAGAATAGTTTTCACTACGCTTTGTAATAGTTGTAAGTTTTGATGTAACTATGTTCAATATATAATAAAGCATTGTTCTTGATATTCTCCATATTTGTCGCTATATGTGTCATGTGGACATCCTGGGCACACATATAGTTAGCGCTTGGTATTCTTCGGAAAACCGGGTGCGACAAAGTGGTATCAGAGCAGTGTTGACTGTAGGACGCTTGCCTAGTTAGAAATGGTCATTTTTGTAAACTTATTTTGGTATAAACTAATCATAACTTCCTCCCCTTGATGCTTTGTGAAAAATAAAAATGTTTTTTTACCGAAAGCCTCTCGTTTGACCAAGATTTATGAAGATGTACAAGGAGTTGAAGATTCTACATCAATGAGAAGAATCATCACACCAAAGAACAATGAAGATTTCAAGATTGTTTTGTTCTATGCCTTATATAAGTGGGTTCTTACCTTAGTGCTTTTACGTTAGCAACGATGGTGTTCCCGATTAAGGACAACATCATGTTAGTGTGTTCCTGCACGGTTGATTGTTTTGTTATTTTGTCCATGAGTGATTTGGCTCTTTGTAATGAGTGCCTCTTTAGTGAATCTTGGGACAAGATTCCTTTAAGGGGAGTAGTTTGTCACACCCCAAAAATTTCAGTTTTGGGATGTGACTAGAAAACACTAAAAACATAACAGAAGATTTTTACTATTTTCTAAAATATCCAACTTTACTTAATTTGTCCACAATTTAGATGTTGGAAAATGTGAGTTTCTAATTTTTTTGGAATTTAAATAAATGATTTGTTGCATTTCATGCCTTTGCATAGTGTCTTTGTATGAAAAATGAGTTTAAATGTTTTTAAACGCGCTTAGGGTTTGATTCAAATCAAATCTCTCAAGATCTTTGATCAAGTTTCCATAACCTCAGAACCATGATCAAATCCTTAGAAACCATTCACCTTGATCCTTGTTCCAAAAACCTTGGCGGGTCTTCAAGTTTCATCTTGTCAAAACCCTAACTAGCCCGGTCTCTCTTTCTCTCTTTTCTCCTCATTTTAGAGCTTCTAATTATTTCTGACCAAGTTTTCTCTAAAGCACTAAATCTATGCTTGATGACCAATCATTGTATGTCATCACTCCCACGCAATCCTACCATCATGTTCAAGTAAAATCACTCACATGTCACATACCCAAGTTAATCTCATTTCTCCCTCTTATCAACCCAATGGCAGCCCTAACATTGTTCTCTCTTTCTAATGGGCTTATTCTTTTCTCTCCTTTCCTCACCTTAGGCAACATCATCACAGACTCTTTTTCCTCTACATTTTCTCCTCTTGATCAAAGCTCACAACCCAAAAATATCACAAGCAGCCTGCCCCATAACTCTATCTTCGCTTCGGGCCGAACCCGGTCCAAACCTTGCATTAACTCTCGACATGGGTCAAAACCCAACCATCCTCCTCTCATCTGTCATCCAAAATCAAGTCCAACCAGCCCTCTAACTCTTCCTCTCCCCTCTCCCACGTCACTCCTTGGAAGCTCCTCCATCATGCACAAAAATATCAACCAAGGCAAAGAATATCAAGTCATGACCCTTTGCCTTGCTACCCCTTCACCTCCCATCACTTCCCCTTCATATTTACCTCCCCCATCTCCCCCTCATGCCTCCCCCTTCATTTCCCACGTCAACCGTCCCTGTGGAGTATGGAGTCCCGAAGAGAAGATATAAAATAGTTTCCGCTACGCTTTGTAATAGTTGTAAGTTTTGATGTAACTATGTTCGATATATAATAAAGCATTGTTCTTGATATTCTCCATATTTGTCACTATATGTGTCGTGTGGACATCCTAGGCACACATATAGTTAGCGCTTGGTATTCTTCGGAAAACCGGGTGCGACACCTATGATAAGTGATTTTTAGAAAAATCTCCTAGGGTCCACTTTTGCCAATTTAGGTTTTCTAGGGTGAGGCAAGTGATTGTATAGCCATGAAAAAAAAATCTAGCTCGATTCCATATCCGAAAGGCAAAGTTCTCATGGTTTTAAATTTGCCCTGAAATCTGCGTCGGCAGTCCTTGGTGTCGCCGCCACTAGTGTTCATTAATAGCCTGGTGAAGTGATGTAATTGATAGTGACATCATCTAAAGTGTACACCAAAACTTCCTATGTGTCATTCCTGTCCCACCCAACTCATTTCAGAACACGGGTGGACCTAGACGTCTTCGACGAAATTGCAAGATTTCACCGAAACAAATGCTACTTTGTGGCATATGATAAATAATTTTTTTTAAAAAATCTCTAGGGTTCTACTTTTGCTTTAGGTTCTCGAGGGTAAGGCAAGTTATTCTGTAGTCATGAAAAAAATCTAGCTCCATTCCGAAGTTATTATGGTTTTCAATTTGCCCTGAAATCAGCATCGGCAGTCCCCGGTGTCGCGGCCACCAGCGTTCATTAACGGCCTGAGTAAGTGATGTAATTGATAGTGACATCACCTATCCTATTCACCCTAACTTTTATGTGCCATTCCTATACTACCCAACACATTTCGGGAGATGGGTGGACTCAGACCTCTTCGATGAAATTACAAGATTTCGCCGAAACAAATGCTACTTTGTGGCCTACAATAAGTGATACTTAGAAAAATCTTCAGGGGTCCACTTTTGCCAATTTAGATTCTCTAGGGTGAGGAAAGTGAATCTATGGTCGTGAAAAAAAATCTAGCTTGATTCCATATCCAGAAGGCAAAGTTCTCATGGTTTTTAATTTGCCCTGAAATCTGCGTCGGTAGTCCCCGGTGTCGCGGCCACCAGCGTTCATTAATTGCCTAGGTAAGTGATGTAATTGATAGTGAAATCATCTAACCTATCCATCCTAACTTTCTATGTGCCATTCCTGTCCTACCTTGCTCATTTCATACCACGGGTGGACCGAGACACCTTCGACAAAATTGCTAGATTTCACCAAAACAAATGCTATTTTGTGGCCTATGATAAATGATTTTTAGAAAAATCTCCTAGGGTCCACTTTTGCCAATTTAGGTTCTGTCGGGTGAGGCAAGTGATTCTACAGCTGTGAAAACAAAATCTAGCTCGATTCCATATCCGAAAGGCAAAGTTCTCACGGTTTAAATTTGCCCTAAAATCAGCGTCAACAGTCCCTAGTGTCGCGGCCACCAGCATTCTTTAATGGCCTACGTAAGTGATGTAATTGATAGTGGCATCATCTAACCTGTCCACCATAACTTTTATTTGCCATTCCTATCCTACCCGGCTCGTTTGGGAACATTGGTGGACCCTGACGTCTTCGACAGAATTGCAAGATTTCACTGAAACAAATGCTACAATGTGGCCTATGATAAGTGATTTTTAGAAAAATCTCTCGGGGTCCACTTTTGCCAATTCAATTTCTTTAGGGTGATGCATGTGATTCTACAGTCGTGAAAAAAATCAACCTCAATTCCATATCAGGAAGGCAAAGTTCACATGATTTTTCATTTACCTTGAAATCTACGCCGGCAGTCCCCGGTGTCGTGGCCGCTAGCGTTCATTAAGAGCCTAGGTAAGTGATGTAATTGATAATGACATCATCTAAAGTGTCCACCCTAACTTTCTATGTGCCATTCCTGTCCTACCCAACTCATTTTGAAACACGAGTGGATCTAGACATCTTCGATGGAATTGCATGATTTTACCGAAATAAATGCTACTTTGTGGCCTATGATAAATGATTTCTAGACAAATCTCTAGGGTACCACTTTTGCTAATTTAGGTTCTCTAGGGCGAGGCAAGTGATTCTATAGCCATGAAAAAAATCTAGTTCGATTCCATATCCGGAAGGCAAAGTTCTCATGATCTTTACTTTGCCCCAAAATCTGTGTCGGCAGTCCTCGGTGTCGCGGCCACTAGCATTCATTAATAGCCTAGGTAAGTGATGTAATTGATAGTGACATCATCTAAAGTGTCCACCCTAACTTTTTAAGTGCAATACCTATCCTACCCAGCTCGTTTTGGAACATGGGTGGACGCAGACGGCTTCGACGGAATTGCAAGATTTCACCGAAAAATGCTACTTTGTGGCCTATGATAAGTGATTTTTAGAAAAATCTCCTAGGTTCCAATTTTGCCAATTTAGGTTCTCTAGGGTGATGCAAGTGATTGTATAGCCATGAAAAAAAATCTAGCTCGATTCCATATCCGGATGGCAAAGTTCTCTTGGTTTTCAATTTGCCCTGAAATCTGCGTCGGCAGTCCTCGGTGTCGCCGCCACTAGTGTTCATTAATAGCCTGGTGAAGTGATGCAATTGATAGTGACATCATCTAAATTGTTCACCAAAACTTCCTATGTGCTATTCCTGTCCCACCCAACTCATTTCGGAACACGGGTGGACCTAGACGTCTTTGACGAAATTGCAAGATTTCACCGAAACAAATGCTACTTTGTGGGCTATGATAAATAATTTTTTTTTAAAAAAATCTCTACAGTTCTACTTTTGCCAATTTAGGTTCTCGAGGGTAAGGCAAGTTATTCTGCAGTCGTGAAAAAAATCTAGCTCGATTCCAAAGTTCTTATGGTTTTCAATTTGCCCTGAAATCAGCGTCGGCAGTCCCCGGTGACGCGGCCACCAGCGTTCATTAACGGCCTGAGTAAGTGATGTAATTGATTGTGACATCACCTATCCTATCCTCCCTAACTTTTATGTGTCATTCCTATACTACCTAGCACATTTCGAGAGATGGGTGGACTCAGACCTCTTCGATGAAATTGCAAGATTTTGCCGAAACAAATGCTACTCTGTGGCCTACAATAAGTGATACTTAGAAAAATCTTCAAGGGTCCACTTTTGCCAATTCACGTTCTCTAGGTTGAGGCAAGTGAATCTATGGTCGTGAAAAAAATCTAGCTCGATTCCATATCTAGAAGGCAAAGTTCTCATGGTTTTTAATTTGCCCTAAAATTTGCGTTGGCAGTCCCCGGTGTCACGGCCACCAGCATTCATTAATTGCCTAGGTAAGTGATTTAATTGATAGTGACATCATCTAACCTATCCATCCTAACATTCTATGTGTCATTCCTGTCCTACCTTGCTCATTTTGGACCATGGTTGGACCGAGACACCTTCGACAGAATTGCTAGATTTCACCGAAACAAATGCTACTTTGTGGCCTATGATAAATGATTTTTAGAAAAATCTCCTTGGGTCCACTTTTGCCAATTTAGGTTCTATCAGGTGAGGCAATTGATTCTAGAGCCGTGAAAAAAAATCTAGCTCGATTCCATATCCGGAAGCCAAAGTTCTCATGGTTTCAATTTGCCCTAAAATCAGCGTAAGCAGTCCGCAGTGTCGCGGCCACCAGCATTCTTTAATGGCCTACATAAGTGATGTAATTGATAGTGGCATCATCTAACCTGTCCACCCTAACTTTCATGTGCCATTCCTGTCCTACCCGGCTCATTTGGGAACATTGGTGGACCCAGACATCTTCGATAGAATTGCAAGATTTCACCGAAACAAATGCTACATTGTGGCCTATGATAAGTGATTTTTAGAAAAATCTCTCAGGGTCTACTTTTGCCAATTCAATTTCTTTAGGGTGATGCATGTGATTCTACAGTCATGAAAAAAATCAACCTCAATTCCATACTCGGAAGGCAAAGTTCACATGATTTTTCATTTACCTTGAAATCTGTGCCGGCAGTCCCCGGTGTCATGGCCGCTAGCATTCATTAAGAGCCTAGGTAAGTGATGTAATTGATAATGACATCATCTAAAGTGTCCACCCTAACTTTCTATGTGCCATTCCTGTCCTACCTAGCTCATTTCGAAACACGAGTGGACCTAGACATCTTCGATGGAATTGCATGATTTCACCGAAATAAATGCTAAATGATAAATGATTTCTAGAAAAATTTCTAGGGTTCCACTTTTGCCAATTTAGGTTCTCTAGGGTGAGGCAAGTTATTCTGTATCCATGAAAAAAAATCTAGCTCGATTCCATATCCGGAAGGCTAAGTTCTCATGATTTTTACTTTGCCCTGAAATCTATGTCGGCAGTCCCCGGTGTCGCGGCCACTAGCATTCCTTAATAGCCTAGGTAGGTGATGTAATTGATAGTGACATCATCTAAAGTGTCCACCCTAACTTTCTATGTGCGATTCCTGTCCTACCAAGCTTGTTTTGGAACACGGGTGGATTCAGACTTTTTCGATGGAATTGTAAGATTTCACCGAAACAAATGCTACTTTGTGACCTATGATAAGTGATTTTTAAAAAATCTCCTAGGGGCTACTTTTTCCAATTTAGGTTCTGTAGGGTGAGGCAAGTGATTCTATAGTTTTGAAAAAAATCTAGCTCAATTCCATATCCGGAAGGCAAAGTTCCCATGGTTTTCAATTTGCCCTAAAATCAGTGTCAACAGTCCTCGGTATCGTGGCCACCAGTGTTCATTAACGGCCTACATAAGTGATGTAATTGATAGCAACATCATCTAACCTATCCACCCTAACTTTTATGTGCCATTCCTGTCCGACACAACTCGTTTGGGAACATGAGCGGACCCAGACATCTTCGATGGAATTGCAAGATTTCTCTGAAACAAATGCTACTTTGTGGTCTAAGATAAATGATTTTTAGAATAATCTCTAGGGGTCCACTTTTCCCAATTCAGGTTCTCTAGGGTGAGGCAAGTGATTCTACAGTCATGAAAAAAAATTTAGCTCAATTCTATATCCGGAAGGCAAGGTTGTCTTGGCTTTCAATTTGCCCTGAAATCTACGTCGGTAGTCCCCGGTGTCGCGGCCATCAGCGTTCATTAATATCTAAAGTGTCCACCCTAACTTTCTATGTGCCATTCCTACCCCACTCATCTCCTTTCGGAACATGGGTGAACCCATACATCTTCGACGGAATTGCAAGGTTTCACCAAAACAAATGCTACTTTGTGGCCTATGATAAGTGATTTTTGGAAAAATCTCATGGGGTCCTCTTTTGCCAATTTAGGTTCTGTAGGGTGAGGCAAGTGAATCTATAGCCATGAAAATAGATCTAGCTCGGTTTCATATCCGAAAGGCAAACATCTCATTGTTTTCAATTTGCCCCAAAATCAACGTCAGGAGTCCCCGGTGTCGCGGCTAGTAGCATTAATAAACGGCCTACGTAAGTGAAGTAATTGATAGTGACATCATCTAACCTATCCACCCTTACTTTTTATGTGCCATTCCAATCGTACCTAGCTCATTTCAAAACATGGGTGGACCAAGACAGCTTTGACGGAATCACAAGATTTCACCGAAACAAATGCTACTTTGTAGCCTATGATAATTGATTCTTAGAAAAATCTGCATGGGTCCACTTTTGCCAAATTAGGTTCTCTAGGGTGAGGCAAGTGATTCTACAACCATGATAAAAAATCTAGCATGATTCCATATCCGGAAGGCAAAGTTCTTATGATTTTCAATTTGCCCGAAAATCAGCGTCTGTAGTCCCGGGTGTCCCGGCCACCAGCATTCATTAATGGCCTGTGTAAGTGATGTAATTGATAGTGACATCATCTAACTTATCCACCCTAACTTTTTATGTGCCATTCCTGTCGTACCCAGCTCATTTCAGAACATGGGTGGACCTAGACATCTTCGATGGAATTGCAAGATTTTACCGAAACAAACGCTACTCTGTGGCCTAAAATAAGTGATTTTTACATAAATCTTTAGGGGTCCACTTTCCCACTTTAGGTTCTCTAGGGTGAGGCAAGTGATTCTATTGTTTTGAAAAAAATCTAGCTCGATTCCATATCCAGAAGGCAAAGTCCTCATGGTTTTCAATTTCCCCACTATCGCGGTGACCATCGTTCACTAATAGCCTAGGTAAGTGATGTAATTGATAGTGACATCATCTAACATATCCACCCTAACTTTTTATGTGTCATTCCTATCCTACCAGCTCATTTTGTAACACAGGTGGATCCCGACATCTTCAATGAAATTGCAAGATTTCACCGAAACAAAAGCTACTTTGTGGCCTATGATAAGTGATTCCATAGCCATGAAAAAAATCTAGCTCGATTCCATATCCGAAAGGCAAAATTCTCATAGTTTTCAATTTTCCATGAAATCAGCGTCAGTAGTCCCCAGTGTCGCGACCACCAGTGTTCATTAATGGCCCACGTAAGTGATGTAATTGATAGTGACATCATCTGTTCTATCCACCCTAGGTTTTTATGTGCCATTCCTATCTTACCCAGCTCATTTCAGAACATAGGTGTACCCTGACATCTTCGATGAAATTATAAGATTTCACCAAAACAAATGCTACTTTGTGGCCCATGATAAGTCATTTTTAGAAAAATTGTAGGGGTCCACTTTTGCGAATTTAGGTTTTCGAGGGTGAGGCAAGTGATTCTAAAGCCATCAAAAAAATCAAGCTCGATTCCATATCCGGAAGGCAAAGTTCTCATTGTTTTCAATTTACCATGAAATATGCGTCGGTAGTCCCCGGCGTCGCAGCCACTAGCATTCATTAATAGCTTAGGTAAGTGATGTAATTGATAGTGACATCATCTAAAGTGTCCACCATAACTTTCTATGTGCCATTCCTATCCTACCCAGCTCATTTTGGAACACTGGTGGACCCAGACATCTTCGACAGAATTACAAGATTTCACCAAAACAAATGCTACTTTGTGGCCTATCATGAGTAATTTTTACAAATATTTCTAGGAGTCCACTTTTATAAAATTAGGTTCTATAGGGTGTGGCAAGTGATTCTACAGCTATGAAAAAATTTAGCTCGATTCCATATCTAGAAGGCAAAGTTCTCATGGTTTTCAATTTGCCCTGAAATCTGCGTCGGCAGTACCCGGTGTCACGACAACGAGCATTCATTAATGGATAGGGTAAGTGATGTAATTGATAGTAACATCATCTAACCTATCGACCCTAACTTTCTATGTGCCATTCCTGACCTACCTAGCTCGTTTCGGAACACGGGTGGACCCAGACATCTTCGACGGAATTGCAAGATTTCACCGAAACAAATGCTACTTTGTGGCATATGATAAGTGATTTTTAGAAAAATCTCAATGGTTCCAATTTTGCCAAATTAGGTTCCCTAGGGTGAGGCAAGTGATTCTATAGCCATGATAAAAAATCTAGATTGATTCCATATTTAGAAGGCAAACTTCTCATGGTTTTTAATTTGCCCAGAAATCTACGTCGGCAGTCCCCGGTGTCACGGCCACTAGCATTGATTAAATGCCAGGGTAAGTGATGTAATTGATAGTGACATCATCTAAAGTGTTCGCCGTAACTTTCTATGTGCCATTCCTATCCTACCCAGCTCGTTTCGGAACACTGGTGGACTTAGACATCTTCGACGGAATTGCAAGATTTCACCGAAACAAATGCTACTTTGTGGCCTATTATGAGTAATTTTTACCAAAATTTCCAGGGGTCCACTTTTATAAAATTAGGTTCTATAGGGTGTGGCAAGTGATTCTACAGCTATGAAAAAAATTTAGCTCGATTCTATATCCGGAAGGAAAAGTTCTCATGGTTTTCAATTTGCCCTGAAATATGTGTCGGCAGTACCCGGTGTCACGGCAATGAGCGTTCATTAATGGATAGGGTAAGTGATGTAATTGATAGTAACATCATCTAACCTATTGACCCTAACTTTCTATGTGCCATTCCTGTCCTACCCAGCTTGTTTCGGGACATAGGTGGACCTAGACATCTTCGATGGAATTGCAAGATTTCACAGAAACAAATGCTACTTTGTGTTCTATGATAAATGATTTTTAGAAAAATCTCTAGGGTTTCACTTTTTCCAATTTTGGTTCTCTAGGGTGAGGCAAGTGATTTTGTAGCCATGAAAAAATCTAGCTCAATTCCATATCCGAAAGGCAAAGTTTTCATGGTTTTCAATTTGCCCTAAAATCTGCGTCGGCAGTCCCCGGTGTCACGGCCACGAGTGTTCATTAATGGCCAGATGTAAGTGATGTAATTGATAGTGACATCATCTAACCTATCGACCCTAACTTTCTATGTGCCATTCCTGACCAACCTAGCTCGTTTCGAAACACGGGTGGACCCAGACATCTTCGACGGAATTGCAAGATTTCACCGAAACAAATGCTATTTTGTGTTCTATGATAAATGATTTTTAGAAAAATCTCTAGGATTTCACTTTTGCCAATTTTGGTTCACTAGGGTAAGGCAAGTGATTCTGCAACCGTGAAAAAAAATCTAGCTCGATTCCTTATCTAAAAGGCAAAGTTCTTATGGTGGATGTAATTGATAGTGACATCATCTAAAGTGTCCACGGTAACTTTCTATGTGCCATTCCTGTCCTACCCAGCTCATTTCGGAACACTGGTGGATCCAGACATCTTCGACGGAATTGCAAGATTTCACCGAAACAAATGCTACTTTGTGGCCTATGATGAGTAATTTTTACAAAAATTTCTGGAGGTTTACTTTTATAAAATTATGTTCTATCGGGTGTGGCAAGTGATTCTACAGCTATGAAAAAAATTTAGCTCGATTCCATATCCGGAAGGCAAAGTTCTCATGGTTTTCAATTTGCCCTAAAATCTACGTCGGCAGTACCCGGTGTCACGGCCACGAGCGTTCATTAACGGATAGGGTAAGTGATGTAATTGATAGTAACATCATCTAACCTATCGACCCTAACTTTCTATGTGTCATTCCTGTCCTACCCAGCTTGTTTCGGGTCACGGGTGGACCCAGACATCTTCGACGGTATTACAAGATTTCAGCGAAACAAATGCTACTTTGTGTTCTATGATAAATGAGTTGTAGAAAAATCTCTTGGGTTTCACTTTTGCCAATTTTGGTTCTCTAGGGTGAGGCAAGTGATTCTACAGCCATGAAAAAATCTAGCTTGATTCCTTATCCGAAAGGAAAAGTTCTTATGGTTTTCAATTTGCCCAAAAATCAACGTCGGCAGTCCCTAGTGTCGTGGCCACCACCGTTCATTAACGGCCTATGTAAGTGATGTAATTGATAGTGATATCATCTAACATATCCACCCTAACTTTTTATGTGCCATTCCTGTCCTACCCAGCTCGTTTCGAAACATTCGGTGGACCTAGACATCTTCGATTGAATTGCAAGATTTCACCGAAACAAATGCTACTCTGTGGCCTACAATAAGTGATTTTTAGAAAAATCTCTAGGAGTCCACTTTTGCCAATTCAGGTTCTCTAGGGTGAGGCAAGTGTTTCTACAGTTGTGAAAAAAATCTAGCTCGATTCCATATCTGAAAGGTAAAGTTCTCATGGTTTTCAATTTGCCCTAAAATCTACGTCGGCAGTCCACGGTGTCGCGGCCACCAGCGTTCATTAATATCTTGGGTAAGTGATGTAATTGATAGTGACATCATCTAAAGTGTTCACCCTAACTTTCTATGTGCCATTCCTATCCTACCCATCTCGTTTCGGAATGCGGGTGGACCCGAACATCTTGGACGGAATTACAAGATTTCATCGATACAAATGCTACTTTGTGGCATATGATAAGTGATTTTTAGAAAAATATCTAGGGGTCCACTTTTGCCAAATTAGGTTCTTTAGGGAGATGCAAGTGATTCTACAGCCATGATAAAAAATCTAGCTCGATTCCATATCCAGAAGGCAAACTTCTCATGGTTTTCAATTTGCCCTGAAATCTACGTCAGCAGTCCCCGATGTCGCAGCGACTAGCATTGATTAATAGCCTGGGTAAGTGATGTAATTGATAGTGACATCATCTAACCTATTGACCCTAACTTTCTATGTGCCATTCCTGACCTACCTAGCTCGTTTCGGAACACGGGTGGACCCAGACATCTTCGACGGAATTGCAAGATTTCACCGAAACAAATGCTACTTTGTGGCATATGATAAGTGATTTTTAGAAAAATCTCAATGGTTCCAATTTTGCCAAATTAGGTTCCCTAGGGTGAGGCAAGTGATTCTATAGCCATGATAAAAAATCTAGATTGATTCCATATTTAGAAGGCAAACTTCTCATGGTTTTTAATTTGCCCAGAAATCTACGTCGGCAGTCCCCGGCACGGCCACTAGCACTGATTAAATGCCAGGGTAAGTGATGTAATTGATAGTGACATCATCTAAAGTGTTCGCCGTAACTTTCTATGTGCCATTCCTATCCTACCCAGCTCGTTTCGGAACACTGGTGGACCTAGACATCTTCGACGGAATTGCAAGATTTCACCGAAACAAATGCTACTTTGTGGCCTATTATGAGTAATTTTTACCAAAATTTCTAGGGGTCCACTTTTATAAAATTAGGTTCTATAGGGTGTGGCAAGTGATTCTACAGCTATGAAAAAAATTTAGCTCGATTCTATATCCGGAAGGAAAAGTTCTCATGGTTTTCAATTTGCCCTGAAATATGTGTCGGCAGTACCCGGTGTCACGGCAATGAGCGTTCATTAATGGATAGGGTAAGTGATGTAATTGATAGTAACATCATCTAACCTATTGACCCTAACTTTCTATGTGCCATTCCTGTCCTACCCAGCTTGTTTCGGGACATAGGTGGACCCAGACATCTTCGATGGAATTGCAAGATTTCACAGAAACAAATGCTACTTTGTGTTCTATGATAAATGATTTTTAGAAAAATCTCTAGGGTTTCACTTTTTCCAATTTTGGTTCTCTAGGGTGAGGCAAGTGATTTTGTAGCCATGAAAAAATCTAGCTCAATTCCATATCCGAAAGGCAAAGTTTTCATGGTTTTCAATTTGCCCTAAAATCTGCGTCGGCAGTCCCCGGTGTCACGGCCACGAGTGTTCATTAATGGCCAGATGTAAGTGATGTAATTGATAGTGACATCATCTAACCTATCGACCCTAACTTTCTATGTGCCATTCCTGACCAACCTAGCTCGTTTCGAAACACGGGTGGACCCAGACATCTTCGACGGAATTGCAAGATTTCACCGAAACAAATGCTATTTTGTGTTCTATGATAAATGATTTTTAGAAAAATCTCTAGGATTTCACTTTTGCCAATTTTGGTTCACTAGGGTAAGGCAAGTGATTCTGCAACCGTGAAAAAAAATCTAGCTCGATTCCTTATCTAAAAGGCAAAGTTCTTATGGTGGATGTAATTGATAGTGACATCATCTAAAGTGTCCACGGTAACTTTCTATGTGCCATTCCTGTCCTACCCAGCTCATTTCGGAACACTGGTGGATCCAGACATCTTCGACGGAATTGCAAGATTTCACCGAAACAAATGCTACTTTGTGGCCTATGATGAGTAATTTTTACAAAAATTTCTGGAGGTTTACTTTTATAAAATTATGTTCTATCGGGTGTGGCAAGTGATTCTACAGCTATGAAAAAAATTTAGCTCGATTCCATATCCGGAAGGCAAAGTTCTCATGGTTTTCAATTTGCCCTAAAATCTACGTCGGCAGTACCCGGTGTCACGGCCACGAGCGTTCATTAACGGATAGGGTAAGTGATGTAATTGATAGTAACATCATCTAACCTATCGACCCTAACTTTCTATGTGTCATTCCTGTCCTACCCAGCTTGTTTCGGGTCACGGGTGGACCCAGACATCTTCGACGGTATTACAAGATTTTAGCGAAACAAATGCTACTTTGTGTTCTATGATAAATGAGTTGTAGAAAAATCTCTTGGGTTTCACTTTTGCCAATTTTGGTTCTCTAGGGTGAGGCAAGTGATTCTACAGCCATGAAAAAATCTAGCTTGATTCCTTATCCGAAAGGAAAAGTTCTTATGGTTTTCAATTTGCCCAAAAATCAACGTCGGCAGTCCCTAGTGTCGTGGCCACCACCGTTCATTAACGGCCTATGTAAGTGATGTAATTGATAGTGATATCATCTAACATATCCACCCTAACTTTTTATGTGCCATTCCTGTCCTACCCAGCTCGTTTCGAAACATTCGGTGGACCTAGACATCTTCGATTGAATTGCAAGATTTCACCGAAACAAATGCTACTCTGTGGCCTACAATAAGTGATTTTTAGAAAAATCTCTAGGAGTCCACTTTTGCCAATTCAGGTTCTCTAGGGTGAGGCAAGTGTTTCTACAGTTGTGAAAAAAATCTAGCTCGATTCCATATCTGAAAGGTAAAGTTCTCATGGTTTTCAATTTGCCCTGAAATCTACGTCGGCAGTCCACGGTGTCGCGGCCACCAGCGTTCATTAATATCTTGGGTAAGTGATGTAATTGATAGTGACATCATCTAAAGTGTTCACCCTAACTTTCTATGTGCCATTCCTATCCTACCCATCTCGTTTCGGAATGCGGGTGGACCCGAACATCTTGGACGGAATTACAAGATTTCATCGATACAAATGCTACTTTGTGGCATATGATAAGTGATTTTTAGAAAAATATCTAGGGGTCCACTTTTGCCAAATTAGGTTCTTTAGGGAGATGCAAGTGATTCTACAGCTATGATAAAAAATCTAGCTCGATTCCATATCCAGAAGGCAAACTTCTCATGGTTTTCAATTTGCCCTGAAATCTACGTCAGCAGTCCCCGATGTCGCAGCGACTAGCATTGATTAATAGCCTGGGTAAGTGATGTAATTGATAGTGACATCATCTAACCTATTGACCCTAACTTTCTATGTGCCATTCCTGACCTACCTAGCTCGTTTCGGAACACGGGTGGACCCAGACATCTTCGACGGAATTGCAAGATTTCACCGAAACAAATGCTACTTTGTGGCATATGATAAGTGATTTTTAGAAAAATCTCAATGGTTCCAATTTTGCCAAATTAGGTTCCCTAGGGTGAGGCAAGTGATTCTATAGCCATGATAAAAAATCTAGATTGATTCCATATTTAGAAGGCAAACTTCTCATGGTTTTTAATTTGCCCAGAAATCTACGTCGGCAGTCCCCGGTGTCACGGCCACTAGCACTGATTAAATGCCAGGGTAAGTGATGTAATTGATAGTGACATCATCTAAAGTGTTCGCCGTAACTTTCTATGTGCCATTCCTATCCTACCCAGCTCGTTTCGGAACACTGGTGGACCTAGACATCTTCGACGGAATTGCAAGATTTCACCGAAACAAATGCTACTTTGTGGCCTATTATGAGTAATTTTTTACCAAAATTTCTAGGGGTCCACTTTTATAAAATTAGGTTCTATAGGGTGTGGCAAGTGATTCTACAGCTATGAAAAAAATTTAGCTCGATTCTATATCCGGAAGGAAAAGTTCTCATGGTTTTCAATTTGCCCTGAAATATGTGTCGGCAGTACCCGGTGTCACGGCAATGAGCGTTCATTAATGGATAGGGTAAGTGATGTAATTGATAGTAACATCATCTAACCTATTGACCCTAACTTTCTATGTGCCATTCCTGTCCTACCCAGCTTGTTTCGGGACATAGGTGGACCTAGACATCTTCGATGGAATTGCAAGATTTCACAGAAACAAATGCTACTTTGTGTTCTATGATAAATGATTTTTAGAAAAATCTCTAGGGTTTCACTTTTTCCAATTTTGGTTCTCTAGGGTGAGGCAAGTGATTTTGTAGCCATGAAAAAATCTAGCTCAATTCCATATCCGAAAGGCAAAGTTTTCATGGTTTTCAATTTGCCCTAAAATCTGCGTCGGCAGTCCCCGGTGTCACGGCCACGAGTGTTCATTAATGGCCAGATGTAAGTGATGTAATTGATAGTGACATCATCTAACCTATCGACCCTAACTTTCTATGTGCCATTCCTGACCAACCTAGCTCGTTTCGAAACACGGGTGGACCCAGACATCTTCGACGGAATTGCAAGATTTCACCGAAACAAATGCTATTTTGTGTTCTATGATAAATGATTTTTAGAAAAATCTCTAGGATTTCACTTTTGCCAATTTTGGTTCACTAGGGTAAGGCAAGTGATTCTGCAACCGTGAAAAAAAATCTAGCTCGATTCCTTATCTAAAAGGCAAAGTTCTTATGGTGGATGTAATTGATAGTGACATCATCTAAAGTGTCCACGGTAACTTTCTATGTGCCATTCCTGTCCTACCCAGCTCATTTCGGAACACTGGTGGATCCAGACATCTTCGACGGAATTGCAAGATTTCACCGAAACAAATGCTACTTTGTGGCCTATGATGAGTAATTTTTACAAAAATTTCTGGAGGTTTACTTTTATAAAATTATGTTCTATCGGGTGTGGCAAGTGATTCTACAGCTATGAAAAAAATTTAGCTCGATTCCATATCCGGAAGGCAAAGTTCTCATGGTTTTCAATTTGCCCTAAAATCTACGTCGGCAGTACCCGGTGTCACGGCCACGAGCGTTCATTAACGGATAGGGTAAGTGATGTAATTGATAGTAACATCATCTAACCTATCGACCCTAACTTTCTATGTGTCATTCCTGTCCTACCCAGCTTGTTTCAGGTCACGGGTGGACCCAGACATCTTCGACGGTATTACAAGATTTCAGCGAAACAAATGCTACTTTGTGTTCTATGATAAATGAGTTGTAGAAAAATCTCTTGGGTTTCACTTTTGCCAATTTTGGTTCTCTAGGGTGAGGCAAGTGATTCTACAGCCATGAAAAAATCTAGCTTGATTCCTTATCCGAAAGGAAAAGTTCTTATGGTTTTCAATTTGCCCAAAAATCAACGTCGGCAGTCCCTAGTGTCGTGGCCACCACCGTTCATTAACGGCCTATGTAAGTGATGTAATTGATAGTGATATCATCTAACATATCCACCCTAACTTTTTATGTGCCATTCCTGTCCTACCCAGCTCGTTTCGAAACATTCGGTGGACCTAGACATCTTCGATTGAATTGCAAGATTTCACCGAAACAAATGCTACTCTGTGGCCTACAATAAGTGATTTTTAGAAAAATCTCTAGGAGTCCACTTTTGCCAATTCAGGTTCTCTAGGGTGAGGCAAGTGTTTCTACAGTTGTGAAAAAAATCTAGCTCGATTCCATATCTGAAAGGTAAAGTTCTCATGGTTTTCAATTTGCCCTAAAATCTACGTCGGCAGTCCACGGTGTCGCGGCCACCAGCGTTCATTAATATCTTGGGTAAGTGATGTAATTGATAGTGACATCATCTAAAGTGTTCACCCTAACTTTCTATGTGCCATTCCTATCCTACCCATCTCGTTTCGGAATGCGGGTGGACCCGAACATCTTGGACGGAATTACAAGATTTCATCGATACAAATGCTACTTTGTGGCATATGATAAGTGATTTTTAGAAAAATATCTAGGGGTCCACTTTTGCCAAATTAGGTTCTTTAGGGAGATGCAAGTGATTCTACAGCCATGATAAAAAATCTAGCTCGATTCCATATCCAGAAGGCAAACTTCTCATGGTTTTCAATTTGCCCTGAAATCTACGTCAGCAGTCCCCGATGTCGCAGCGACTAGCATTGATTAATAGCCTGGGTAAGTGATGTAATTGATAGTGACATCATCTAAAGTGTCCACCGTAACTTTCTATGTGCCATTCCTGTCCAACCCAGCTCGTTTCGGAACACTGGTGGAACCAGACATCTTCGACGGAATTGCAAGATTTCACTGAAACGAATGCTACTTTGTGTTCTATGATAAATGATTTTTAGAAAATGTCACACCCGGTTTTCCAAAGAATACCAAGCGTTAACTATATGTGTGCCTAGGATGTCCACATGACACATATAGCGACAAATATGAAGAATATCAAGAACAATGCTTTATTATATATCGAACATAGTTACATCAACATTTACGACTATTACAAAGCGTAGCGGAAACTATTCTATATCTTCTCTTTGGGACTCCATACTCCACAGGGACGGTTGACTGGGGGAGCACTCGCCTTGGAACTCCAAAGAAAACTCTTCACTTGGTCCACCATCTAGTACCCATCCGGGATTTCTATTGGTCACAACGATAAGCGTCAGCTCACCATGCTCAGCAAGTATACCATGAGATTATGCAAGGCTCAAGAAGGCTTGACTCGGTTGTACTGCGGTAAGCATTTTTAGTTGGTCATATTTTATTATTTATGCCTATGTTTCCAAGTTATGCTTAAGGCTCCCATGTGAATATAATTAGTTATTACCATCAAGATTAATCATATCCTGAACCATCCATAGAACCATCTATCTCGAAAAGGATCCAGGCCGCTCGTGACCGTGAGCACGGCTGATATATCAGTTTGATCAAACTCTGCAGAGTGTGTACACTTTCACCTTGAGTCGTGAATACCCCTGTGCCTGAGGTGGCCAACCTCTTGACTCACTTCCAAGGTAAGTCGGCAGGGTTCACTACGAAGTCTTTCACTAATTACCCTAACAAGTTAGTAGCCACGAGGTTTCAACGTCTAGGCGAATGGAGCCCCCTTCAAGAGTGGCACCCCATGACCGCAGCCCAGTACTCACCTTGACAGGCAAGAAGCTATTCTACAACCTAGTCCCCCCTCTTGCGCCAAAAACTTTTGGTAACTACTAACAAGCTAGAGAAAACTAGCTATACGACTAAGATCGTGCCCATTTTGATTCTCAAGGCTGTACGGAAGTCCTGGGTTGCCGCTTTAAGATTCAGTCCTTACGGAGGGCAGACTAGAGCACCCAACAAGGCCCAATGCTCTAACTCCCTTTCTATCCATGTTGCTGAAAAGCACCATTTTATCCAATGATTTCATAAGTCATTAATCAGGATTAACATTATAATATTTGGTGACTGCAAGCTAAGCAAAACTACCCATATGCATGAACCCAAGGTAACAAGGAAGAGGGTACAAAAGTACTACGTAAAGGCCTTAGCATCATATTAGACACATGCATATGAAAGCGATTATAAGGTTATTAGGTAACAAGGGAACTCATGTTACACTTGCCTCAAATAGTGCTCAAACTTGTCCAACTCTCCTTCTGGATCATCCTTGTATAGCTTCATCTAACGATAGCTACAACCATCACAAGCATCATAGACAAACCTAGAAGCATTACATCAATCATTATATATAAAACAAGATATAAAGTTTATTAAACAAGTAGGGCTTGTTCTAAGACTGCAACAGTGCAAAAACTAACCAAAACAGGAGCCAGGATTAAAAGATATGATAGTTGAAAGGTATAGATGGGAAGGATTGATTCATATGAGAAGGTGGAGTTTGGACTTGAAGATACATATTCGGAACAAAAAGGGTTGGACATGTGTATAGGTTACTTGGGAACATATCATGATAAACCAGTACACTAAGGTGGATGATAGATCAAAGGGAAACACGATTATGGCGATTTGTGCATCGGTTGAGCGTACCCGGTGGCGGACAGCGGCGGGTAGCAGTGGCTGTGGCCATGAGAAGGTAGAGACGCATCGAACTCATTGGCATAGAACTTGGTAGGATCATGTGCAACTAGGAAACACACGGTCATGGTAGAGGGCTCAGCGAATCATGTAGTGGTTTAGCGGGGAACATGGCGAATGGCCGAGCTATCCAAAACATACACGTCGGTGGACAGCGGTGGTTATGATGACTAATTGCATGGTTATAACAAAGACAAATGGTGATTTGTTGTATGGGGTTGCAAGGCACTGCATGGAACATATTGTGACAAAAGGACATGATGTTTTGACCATCGGTTAGGCGGGGAACAAGATTGCAAGGTGGCACTACGTGGCTGTTGACATGGCAGGAGCAGCGACATGGTGATGCTTATATCCTTAGTGTTGTGGTTCATATGACCAAGAAAACTTGCGGATATATGTGCAAGTATATGATGCACATTGTGGTCGAAGGGCTTGACCACCGGAGCGGCGAAACATCGGGAACACGCATGCCAACCGGCATCAGCACGGCTGCGGGGCAGCAGGGACAGCGAGCACAAGATAGGAACATATATCTTTCATCTTTGGTCATATCACTATGAAAATTTGCAGAGGCATGTGCAACTATATAGATGATGGTATGGCCAAAGAATGCATCCTGGGGTTCACTGGATCAACGGGAACGTCGTTGCCAAACACAGGGTGTCTGCTGTTTGGACAGCAGGCATAGTAGGCACTTCGATCTCCATATCTCGGCCATCGGGGATTGCATAGCCAAACCAACTTGTGGGATCATGTGTAGGGATGTCATGAACATGTAGGTTCAAGGGCTCGATGATTTGGACAGCAGATTAGCGGGGAACGCCAAAACCACTCAGAACTGCAATCTGACCAAACAGCAGGAACAGCTGGCGCGGTGATGACGATATCTCTAGTTCCTGAACTCCTATGGCAAAACCGTCTTACAGAGGCATGTTCAAGGATATTAGCTACAATTTGACCAAAGGGTTTGATGATTGGAGTCACGAAACAGCGAGGAACGCCGATTCCGTCAGCAGCAGCAAAACTGGCCGCGGGGACAGCAACACATACATCGGGTAAACTTCGCCGGGGATCAACCATACATCATCTAAGGTACTTGATATGCAGAGGTGACCATGAAAACATGATGGGAGATATGATGGAGTGTTCTCACCAAGGGGAAGGGTGTGGTGGATCAAGAAGATGCATCGACGACGGCCGGTGACGACGATGTAGTACAACGGGGCATCCTTCTCGCGTTGCGGTTGATTGGGGCAGCTATGGGGGAGGAGGAGGAGCTGTAGGGGCGTCCCTCCCCTGTTCTTCACGTGAGAAATGAAGGGGAGGCGTGAGGGGGAGATGGGGGAGGTAAATATGAAGGGGAAGTGATGGGAGGTGAAGGGGTAGCAAGGCAAAAGGTCATGGCTTGATATTCTTCGCCTTGGTTGATATTTTTTGCAAGATTGGAGAGGGCTTCTAGGGAGGTGACGTGGGAGAGGGGAGAGGAAGAGATAGAGGGCTAGTTAGGCTTGATGTTGGATCCCAAAGGAGAGGAGGATGGTTGGGCTTTGACCCATGGCGAGAGCTAAGGCAAAGTTTGGATCGGGTTTGGCCCGAAGCGATGATAGTAATACGGGTTGGTTGCTTGTGGTCTTTCTTGGATTGTGAGCTTTGATCAAGAGGATAAAAGGTAGAGAGAAAAGAGTCCATGATGATGTTGCCCAAGGTGAGTAAAGGAGAGAAAAGAATAAGCCTATTAGAAAGAGAGAACACTGTTAGGGCTGCCATTGGGTTGATAAGAGGGAGAAATGAGATTAACTTGGGTATGTGACATGTGAGTGATTTTACTTGAACATGATGGTAGGATTGCGTGCGAGTGATGACATACAATGATTGACCCATGGCGAGAGTTAATGCAAGGCTTGGACCGGGTTCGGCCCAAAGCGAAGATAGAGTTATGGGGCAGGCTGCTTGTGATATTTTTGGGTTGTGGGCTTTGATCAAGAGGAGAAAATGTAGAGGAAAAAGAGTCTGTGATGATGTTGCCTAAGGTGAGGAAAGGAGAGAAAAGAATAAGCCCATTAGAAAGAGAGAACAATGTTAAGGCTGCCATTGGGTTGATAAGAGGGAGAAATGAGATTAACTTGGGTATGTGACATGTGAGTGATTTTACTTGAACATAATGGTAGAATTGCGTGAGAGTGATGACATACAATGATTGGCCATCAAGCATAGATTTAGTGCTTTGGAGAAAACTTGATCGGAAATAATTAGAAGATCTAAAATGAGGAGAAAAGAGAGAAAGAGAGACCGGGCTAGTTAGGGTTTTGACAAGATGAAACTTGAAGACCCGCCAAGGTTTTTGGAACATGGATCAAGATGAATGGTTTCTAAGGATTTGATCATGGTTCTGAGGTTATGGAAACTTGATCAAAGATCTTGAGAGATTTGATTTGAATCAAACCCTAAGCGCGTTTAAAAACATTTAAACTCATTTTTCATACAAAGACACTATGCAAAGACATGAAATGCAACAAACCATTTGTTTAAATTCCAAAAAAAATTAGAAACTCACATTTTCCAACATCTAAATTATGGACAACTTAAGTAAAGTTGGATATTTTAGAAAATAGTAAAAATCTTCTGTTATGTTTTTAGAGTTTTCTAGTCACATCCCAAAACTGAAATTTTTGGGGTGTGACAGAAAAATCTCTAGGATTTCACTTTTGCCAATTTTGGTTCTCTAGGGTGAGGCAAGTGATTCTGCAGCCGTGAAAAAAAATCTAGCTCAATTCCTTATCTGAAAGGGAAAGTTCTTATGGTTTTCAATTTGCCCGGAAATCAGCGTCGGCAGTCCCTGGTGTCACGGCCACCAGTGTTCATTAACGGCCTGTATAAGTGATGTAATTGATAGTGACATCATCTAACATATCCACCCTAACTTTTCATGTGCCATTCCTGTACTACAAAGCTCGTTTTAGAACATGGGTGGACCCAGACATTTTCGAGGAAATTGCAAGATTTCACCGAAACAGATGCTACTCTTTGGCCTACAATAAGTGATTTTTAGAAAAATCTCTAAGGGTCCACTTTTACCAATTTTGGTCCTCTAGGGTGAGGCAAGTGATTCTATAGTCATGAAAAAAATCTAGCTCGATTCCATATCCGGAAAGCAAGGTTCTCATGGTTCTCAATTTGCCCTGAAATCTGCGTCGGTAGCCCCGGTGTCGCGGCCTTCAACGTTCATTAATATCCTAGGTACGTGATGTAATTGATAGTGACATCATCTAAAGTGTTCAACCTAGCTTTCTATGTGGCATTCCTATCCTACCCATCTCGTTTCGGAATGCGGGTGGACCCGAACATCTTCGACAGAATTACAAGATTTCACCGATACAAATGCTACTTTGTGGCATATGATAATTGATTTTTAGAAAAATCTCTAGCAATCCACTTTTGCCAAATTAGGTTCTTTAGGGAGAGGCAAGTGATTCTACAGCCATGATAAAAAATCTAGCTCGATTCCATATCCAGAAGGCAAACTTCTCAAGGTTTTCAATTTGCCCTGAAATCTACGTCAGCAGTCCCCGATGTCGCAGCGACTAGCATTGATTAATAGCGTGGGTAAGTGATGTAATTGATAGTGACATCATCTAAAGTGTCCACGGTAACTTTCTATGTGCCATTCCTGTCCTACCCAGCTCGTTTCGGAACACTGGTGGACCCAGACATCTTCGATGGAATTGCAAGATTTCACCGAAACAAATGCTACTTTGTGGCCTATGATGAGTAATTTTTACAAAAATTTCTAGAGGTCCACTTTTATAAAATTAGGTTCTATAGGGTGTGGCAAGTGATTCTAAGTTATGAAAAAAATTTAGCTCGATTCCATATCTGGAAGGCAAAGCTCTCATGGTTTTCAATTTGCCCTGAAATCTACGTCGGCAGTACCCGGTGTCACGACCACGAGCGTTCATTAATGGATAGGGTAAGTGATATAATTGATAGTAACATCATCTAACCTATTGACCCTAACTTTCTATGTGTCATTCCTGTCCTACCCAGCTTGTTTCGGGTCACGGGTGGACCCCGACATCCTCGATGGAATTACAAGATTTCAGCGAAACAAATGCTACTTTGTGTTCTATGATAAATGAGTTTTAGAAAAATCTCTTGGGTTTCACTTTTGCCAATTTTGGTTCTCTAGTGTGAGGCAAGTGATTCTACAGCCATGAAAAAAGTCTAGCTTGATTCCTTATCCGAAAGGCAAAGTTCTTATGGTTTTCAATTTGCTCGAAAATCAACGTCGGCAGTCCCCAGTGTCGTGGCCACCACCGTTCATTAACGACCTTTGTAAGTGATGTAATTCATAGTGACATCATCTAACATATCCACCCTAACTTTTTATGTGCCATTCCTGTCCTAACCAGCTCGTTTCGAAACATTCGGTGGACCTAGACATCTTCAATTGAATTGCAAGATTTCACCGAAACAAATGCTACTCTATGGCCTAAAATAAGTGATTTTTAGAAAAATCTCCAGGAGTCCACTTTTACCAATTCAGGTTCTCTAGGGTGAGGCAAGTGTTTCTATAGTTGTGAAAAAAAATCTAGCTCGATTCCATATCAGAAAGGCAAAGTTCTCATGGTTTTCAATTTGCCCTGAAATCTACGTCGGCAGTCCCCGATGTCGCGGCCACCAGCGTTCATTAATATCTTGGGTAAGTGATGTAATTGATAGTGACATCATCTAAAGTGTTCACCCTAACTTTCTATGTGCCATTCCTATCCTACCCATCTCGTTTCGGAATGCGGGTGGACCCGAACATCTTCGACGGAATTACGAGATTTAACCGATACTAATGCTACTTTGTGGCATATGATAAGTGATTTTTAGAAAAATCTCTAGGGGTCCACTTTTGCCAAATTAGGTTCTTTCGGGAGAGGCAAGTGATTCTACAGCCATGATAAAAAATCTAGCATGATTCCATATCCAGAAGGCAAACTTCTCATGGTTTTCAATTTGCCCTGAAATCTACGTCAGCAGTCCCCGATGTCGTAGTGACTATCATTAATTAATAGCCTGGGTAAGTGATGTAATTTATAGTGACATCATCTAAAGTGTCCACCATAACTTTCTATGTGCCATTCCTGTCCAACCCAGCTTGTTTCAGAACACTGGTGGTCCCAGACATCTTCGACGGAATTGCAAGATTTCACCGAAACAAATGCTACTTTGTGGCCTATGATGAGTAATTTTTACAAAAATTTTTGGAGGTCTACTTTTATAAAATTAGGTTCTATAGGGTGTGGCAAGTGATTCTATAGCTATGAAAAAAATTTAGCTCGATTCCATATCCGGAAGGCAAAGTTCTCATGGTTTTTAATTTGCCCTGAAATCTACGTCGGCAGTACCCAGTGTCATGGCCAGGAGCATTCATTAATGGATAGGGTAAGTGATGTAATTGATAGTAACATCATCTAACCTATCGACCCTAAGTTTCTATGTGCCACTCCTGTCCTACCCAGCTTGTTTCGGGACATGAGTTGACCCAGACATCTTCGACGGAATTGCAAGATTTCACCGAAACAAATGCTACTTTGTGTTCTGTGATAAATGATTTTTAGAAATGAGCTGGGTTGGATAGGAATGGCACATAGAAAGTTACGATCAATAGGTTAGATGATGTTCCTATGAATTACATCACTTACCCAGGCTATTAATCAATGCTAGTTGTTGCGACATTGGGGATTGCTGACGTAGATTTCAGGGCAAATTGAAAACCATGAGAAGTTTGCCTTCTGGATATGGAATTGAGCTAGATTTTTTATCATGGCTGTAGAATCACTTGCCTCTCCCTAAAGAACCTAATTTGGCAAAAGTGGACCCCTAGAGATTTTTCTAAAAATCACTTATCATATGCCATAAAGTAGCATTTGTATCGGTGAAATCTTGTAATTCCGTCGAAGATGTCTGGGTCCACCCGTGTCCCGAAACAAGCTGGGTAGGATAGGAATGGCACATAGAAAGTTAGGGTCAATAGGAATGGCACATAGAAAGTTAGGGTCAATAAATTTTTTCCATAGCTGTAGAATCACTTGCCACACCCTATAGAACCTAATTTTATAAAAGTGGACTCCCGACGTTGCTTTTCAGGCAAATTGAAAACCATAAGAACTTTGCCTTTTGGATAAGGAATCAAGCTAGATTTTTTTCATGGCTGTAGAATCACTTGCCTCACCCTAGAGAACCAAAATTGGCAAAAGTGAAACCCAAGTTATCAATCAATGCTAGTCGCTGTGACATCGGGGACTGCTGACGTAGATTTCAGGGCAAATTGAAAACCATTAGAAGTTTGCCTTCTGGATATGGAATCGAGCTAGATTTTTTATCATGGCTGTAGAATCACTTGACTCTCCCTAAAGAACCTAATTTGTCCAAAGTGGACCGCTAGAGATTTTTCTAAAAATCACTTATCATATGCCACAAAGTAGCATTTGTATCGGTGAAATCTTGTAATTCCGTCGAAGTGTTTGGGTCCATCCGCATTTCGAAACGAGATGGGTAGGATAGGAATGCCACATAGAAAGCTAGGTTGAACACTTTAGATGATGTCACTGTCAATTACATCACTTACCCAGGATATTAATGAACGTTGAAGGCCGCGACACCGGGGCTGCCGACGCAGATTTCAGGGCAAATTTAGAACCATGAGAACCTTGCCTTTCGGATATGGAATCGAGCTAGATTTTTTTCATGACTATAGAATCACTTGCCTCACCCTAGAGGACCAAAATTGGCAAAAGTGGACCCATGGAGATTTTTCTAAAAATCACTTATTGTAGGCCATAGAGTAGCATTTGTTTCGGTGAAATCTTGCAATTCCATCGAAGATGTCTGGGTCCGCCCATGTTCTAAAATGAGCTTTATAGGATAGGAATGGCACATGAAAGTTAGGGTGGATATGTTAGATGATGTCACTATCAATTACATCACTTATATAGGCCGTTAATGAACGCTGGTGGCCACAACACCAGGAACTGCCGACGCTGATTTCCGGGCAAATTGAAAACCATAAGAACTTTGCCTTTCAGATAAGGAATCGAGCTAGATTTTTTTTCATGGTTGTAGAATCACTTGCCTCACCCTAGAGAACCAAAATTGGCAAAAGTGAAATCCTAGAGATTTTTCTAAAAATCATTTATCATAGAACACAAAGTAGCATTTGTTTCGATGAAATCTTGCAATTCCGTCGAAGATGTCTGGGTCCACTCGTGTTTCAAAATGAGCTAGGTAGGTCAGGAATGGCACATAGAAAGTTAGGGTCGATAGGTTAGATGATGTCACTATCAATTACATCACTTACATCTGGCCATTAATGAACACTCGTGGCCGTGACACCGGGGACTGCCGACGCAGATTTTAGGGCAAATTGAAAACCATGAAAACTTTGCCTTTTCGGATATGGAATTGAGCTAGATTTTTTCATGGCTGCAAAATCACTTGCCTTACCCTAGGGAACCAAAATTGGGAAAAGTAAAACCCTAGAGATTTTTCTAAAAATCATTTATCATAGAACACAAAGTAGCATTTGTTTTGGTGAAATCTTACAATTCCGTCGAAGATGTCTGGGTCCACCTGTGTCCCGAAACAAGCTTGGTAGGATAGGAATGGCACATAGAAAGTTAGGGTCGATAGGTTAGATGATGTTACTATCAATTACACCACTTACCCTATCCATTAATGAACGCTCGTTGACACCGGCTACTGCCGACGGTGATTTCAGGGCAAATTGAAAACCATGAGAACTTTGCGTTCCGGATATGGAATCGAGCTAAATTTTTTTCATAGCTATAGAATCACTTGCCACACCTTATAGAACCTAATTTTATAAAAGTGGACCCCTAGAATTTTTTGTAAAAATTACTCATCATAGGCCATAAAGTAGCATTTGTTTCGGTGAAACCTTGCAATTCCGTCGAAGATGTCTGGGTCCACCAATGTTCCAAAATGAGCTGGGTAGGATAGGAATGGCACATAGAAAGTTACAGTGGACACTTTAGATGATGTCACTATCAATTACATTACTTTCCCCAGCATTTAATCAATGCTAGTGGCCGCGACACCGGGGACTGCCGACGTAGATTTCAGGGTAAATTAAAAACCTTGAGAAGTTTGCCTTCTAGAATTGGAATCGATCTAGATTTTTTATCATGGCTGTAGAATCACTTGCCTCACCCTAGGTAACCTAATTTGGCAAAATTGGAACCCTTGAGATTTTCCTAAAATTCACTTATCATATGCCACAAAGTAGCATTTGTTTTGGTGAAATCTTGCAATTCCGTCGAAGATGACCGGGTCCACCCGTATTCCGAAACGTGATGGGTAGGATAGGAATGGCACATAGAAAGTTAGGGTGAACACTTTAGATGCTGTCACTATCAATTACATCACTTACCCAAGATATGAATGAACGCAGGTGGCCGCGACACCGGGGACTGCCGACGTAGATTTCAGGGCAAATTGAAAACCATGAGAACTTTGCCTTTTGGATATGGAATCGAGCTAGATTTTTTTCACAACTATAGAAACGCTTGCCTCACCCTTGAGAACCTAAATTGGCAAAAGTAGACTCCTGGAGATTTTTCTAAAAATCACTTATTGTAGGCCACAGAGTAGCATTTGTTTCGGTGAAATCTTGCAATTCAATCGAAGATGTCTAGGTCCACCGAATGTTTCAAAACGAGTTGGGTAGGACAGGAATGGCACATAAAAAGTCAAGGTGGATATGTTAGATGATGTCACTATCAATTACATCACTTACATAGGCCGTTAATGAATGGTGGTGGCCACGACATTGGGGACTACCGACGCTGATTTTCGGGCAAATTGAAAACCACAAGAACTTTGCCTTTCGGATAAGGAATCATGCTAGATTTTTTTCATGGCTGCAGAATCACTTGCCTCACCCTAGAGAACCAAAATTGGCAAAAGTGAAACCCAAGAGTTTTTTCTAAAAATCATTTATCATAGAACACAAAGTAGCATTTGTTTCGGTGAAATCTTGCAATTCCGTCGAGGATGTCTGGGCCCACCCGTGTCCCGAAACATGCTGCGTAAGACAGGAATGGCACATAGAAAGTTAGGGTCGATAGGTTAGATGATGTTACTATCAATTACATCACTTACCTATCCATTAATGAACGCTCGTCGCCATGAGACCGGGTACTGCCGACGTAGATTTCAGGGCAAATTGAAAACCATGAGAGCTTTGCCTTCCGGATATGGAATCGAGCTAAATTTTTTTCATAGGTGTAGAATCACTTGCCACACCCTATAGAACCTAATTTTATAAAAGTGGACCTCCAGAAATTTTTATAAAAATTACTCATCATAGGCCACAAAATAGCATTTGTTTCGGTGAAATCTTGCAATTCTGTCGAAGATGTCTGGGTCGAAATGAGCTGGGTTGGACAGGAATGGCACATAGAAAGTTACAGTGGACACTTTAGATGATGTCACTATCAATTACATCACTTACCTAGGCTATTAATCAATGGTAGTCGTTGTGACATCGAGGACTGCTGACATAGATTTTAGGGCAAATTGAAAACCGTGAGAAGTTTGCCTTCTGGATTTGGAATCGAGCTAGATTTTTTATCATGGCTGTAGAATCACTTGCCTCTCCCTAAAGAACCTAATTTGGCAAAAGTGGACCCCTAGAGATTTTTCTAAAAATCACTTATCATATGCCACAAAGTAGTATTTGTATCGGTGAAATCTTGTAATTGCGTCGAAGATGTTTGGGTCCACCCACATTCCGAAACGAGATGGGTAGGATAGGAATGTCACATAGAAAGCTAGGGTGAACACTTTAGATGATGTCACTATCAATTACATCACTTACCCAGGTATTAATGAACGTTGAAGGCCACGACACTGGGGCTGCCGACGCAGATTTCAGGGCAAATTGAGAACCATGAGAACTTTGCCTTCTGGATATGGAATCACTTGCCTCACGCTAGAGGACCAAAATTGGCAAAAGAGGACACCAGGAGAGTTTTCAAAAAATCACTTATTGTAGGCCACAGAGTAGCATTTGTTTCAGTGAAATCTTGCAATTCCATCGAAGATGTCTGAGTCCACCCATGTTCCGAAATGAGCTGGGTAGGACAGGAATGGCACATAAAAAGTTAGGGTGGATATGTTAGATGATATCGCTATCAATTACATTACTTACATAGGCTGTTAATGAACGCTGGTGGCCGTGACACTGGGGACTACCGACGCTGATTTCTGGGCAAATTGAAAACCATAAGAACTTTGCCTTCTAGATATGGAATCGAGCTAGATTTTTTTCATAACTATAGAATCACTTGCCCCAACCTAGGGAGCCGAAATTGGCAAAAGTGCTACCCTAGGGTTTTTTTTCTAAAAATCACTTATTATAGGCCACAGAGTAGCATTTGTTTCGGTGAAATCTTGTAATTCCATCGAAGATGTCTAGGTCCACCCATGTTCCAAAATGAGCTAGGTAGGTTAGGAATGGCACATAAAAAGTAAGGGTGGATATGTTAGATGATGTCACTATCAATTTCATCACTTATACAGGCCATTAATGAACACTGGTGGCTGTGACACCGGGGACTGCCGACGCTGATTTCCAGGCAAATTGAAATCCACAAGAACTTTGCCTTTCGGATAAGGAATCGAGCTAGATTTTTTTTCACAGCTGCAGAATCACTTGCCTCACCCTAGAGAACCAAAATTAGCAAAAGTGAAACCCTAGAGATTTTTCTCAAAATCTTTTATCGTAGAAGCCAAAGTAGCATTTGTTTCAGTGAAATCTTGCAATTCCGTCGAAGATGTCCGGGTCCACCCGTGTTTCGAAATGAGCTGGGTAGAATAGGAATGGCACATAGAAAGTTAGGGTCGATAGGTTAGATGATGTCACTATCAATTACATCACTTACCTACGCTATTAATAAATGCTAGTAGCTGCGACACTGGAGACTACCGATGCAGATTTCAGGGCAAATTAAAAACCGTGAGAACTTTGCCTGCCGGATATGGAATCGAGCTAGATTTTTTTCATGGCTGTAGAATCACTTAACTCACCCTATAGAACCTAATTTTGTAAAACTGGACCCCTAGAAATTGTTCTAAAAATTACTTATCATAGGCCACATAGTAGCATTTGTTTAGGTGAAATCTTGCATTTTCATCAAAGATGTCTGGGTCCACCAGTGTTCCGAAATGAGCTGGGTAGGATAGGAATAGCACATAGAAAGTTAAGGTGGACACTTTAGATAATGTCACTATTGATTACATCACATACCCATGCTATTAGTGAATGCTAGTGGCTGCGACACCAGGGACTGTCGATGTAGATTTCAGGGCAAATTGAAAACCATGAGAAGTTTGCCTTCCGGATATGGAATCGAGCTAGATTTTTTATCATGGCTGTAGAATCACTTGCCTCACCCTAGAGAACCTAATTTTACAAAAGTATACCCCTAGAGATTTTTCTAAAAATCTGTTATCATATGCCACAAAGTAGCATTTATTTCAGTGAAATCTTGCAATTCCGTCGAAGATGTCTAGGTCCATCCGTTTTCCAAAACGAGATGGGTAGGATAGGAATGCCACATAGAAAGTTAGGGTGAACACTTTAGATGATGTCACTATCAATTACATCACTTACCTAGGATATTAATGAACGCTGGAGGCTGCAACATAGGGGACTGTCGACGTAGATTTTAGGGCAAATTGAAAACCATGAGAACTTTGCCTTATGGATATGGAATCGAGCTGGATTTTTAATCATGGCTTTAGAATAACTTGACTCTCCCTAGATAACCTAATTTGGCAATAGTGGACCCCTAGAGATTTGTCTAAAAAAGACTTATCATACGCCATAAAGTTGCATTTGTTTTGGTGAAATCTTGCAATTCCGTCGAAGCTGTCTTGGTCCACCCATGTTCCAAAATGAGCTGGGTAGGACAGGAATGGCACATAAAAAGTTAGGTTGGATAGGTTAGATGATGTCACTATCAATTACATCACTTACACAGGCCATTAATTTATGCTGGTGGCCGCAACACCGGGGACTCCTAACGCTGATTTTGGGGCAAATTGAAAACAATGAGAACTTTGCCTTCCAGATATGGAATTGAGCTAGATTTTTTCATGGCTATAGAATCACTTGCCTCAACCTAGAGAACCTAAATTAGCAAAAGTGGACCCCAAAATTTTTTTCTAAAAATTACTTATCATAGGCCATAAAGTAGCATTTGTTTCGGTGAAATCCCGCAATTCCGTCAAAGATGTCTAGGTCCACCCATGTTTTGAAATGAGCTGGGTAGGACAGGAATGGCACAGGAAAAGTTAGGGTGGGTATGTTAGATAATGTCACTATCAATTACATCACTTACATAGGCTGTTAATGAATGTTGGTGGCCGTGACACTGGGGACTGCCGACGCTGATTTCCGAGCAAATTGAAAACCATAAGAACTTTGCCTTCTGGATAAGGAATCGAGTTAGTTTTTTTTTCATGTCTATAGAATCACTTGCCTCACCCTAGAGAATCAAAATTGGCAACAGTGAATCCCTAGAGATTTTTCTAAAAATCATTTATGACAAAACACAAACTAGCATTTGCTTCGGTGAAATCTTGTAATTCTATTGAAGATGTCTGGGTTCACCCGTGTTCCGAAACGAGCTGGGTAGGACAGGAATGGCACATAGAAAGTTTGGGTGGATACTTTAGATGATGTCACTATCAATTACATCACTTACCCAGGCTATTAATGAACTCTGATGGCTGTGACACTGGGGACTACCGACGCAAATTTTGGGGCAAATTGAAAACCATGAGAACTTTACCTTCCGGATACGAAATCGAGCTAGATTTTTTTTCACCACTGCAGAATCACTTGCATCACCCTAGAGAACCTAAATTAGCAAAAGTGAAACCTTGAGATTTTTCTAAAAATAATTTGTCATAGGCCATAAAGTGGCATTTGTTTCGTTGAAATCTTGCAATTCTGTCGAAGGTGTCTTGTTCACCCGTGTTCCAAAACGAGCTGGGTAGGATAGGAATGGAACATAGAAAGTTCGGGTGGACACTTTACATGATGTCACTATCAATTACATCACTTACCCAGGTTATTAATGAAAGCTTGTGGCCGCGACACAGGGGACGGCCGACGCATATTTCACCGCAAATTGAAAACCATGAGAACGTTGCCTGTCGGATATGGAATTGAGCTAGATTTCTTTTCATGGCTGTATAATCACTTGCCTCACCCTAGAGAACCTGAATTATCAAAAGTGGACCCCTATAATTTTTCTAAAAATCACTTATCATAGGCCACAAAGTAGCATTTATTTCGGTGAAATCTTGCAATTCTGTCAAAGATGTCTGGGTCCTCCCTTGTTCTGAAACGAGCTGGGTAGGACAGGAATGACACATAAAAAGTTAGGGTGGATAGGACAGATGATGCCATTATCAATTACATCACTTATGCAGGCCGTTAATCAACACTGGTGGCCGCGACACCAACGTCTACTGACGCTGATTTCAGGGCAAATTGAAAACCATGAGAACTTTGCCTTCCGGATATGGAATCGAGCTAGATTTCTTTTCATGGCTATAGAATCACTTTCCTCACCCTATAGAACCTAAATTGGCAATAGTGGACCCCAAGAGATTTTTTTCTAAAAATCACTTATCATAGGCCATAAACTAGCATTTGTTTCAGTGAAATCTTGCAATTCCGTCAAAGATGTCTGGGTCCACCCTTGTTCTGAAACGAGTTGGGTAGGACACGAATGACACATAAAGAGTTAGGGTGGACAGGACAAATGATGCCATTATCAATTACATCACTTATGCAGGCCGTTAATCAACACTGGTGGCCGCGACACCAACGTCTACTGACGCCGATTTCAGGGCAAATTAAAACCATGAGAACTTTGCCTTCTAGATATGGAATCGAGCTAGATTTTTTTCACAACTATAGAAACACTTGCCTCACCCTAGAGAACCTGAATTGGTAAAAGTGGACCCCAGGAGATTTTTTTCTAAAAATCACTTATCATAGGCCATAAACTAGCATTTGTTTCAGCGAAATCTTGCAATTCCATCGAAGATGTTTGGATCCACCCGTGTTCCGAAACGAGCTGGGTAGGACAAGAATGGCACATAGAAAGTTAGGGTGGACACTTTAGACAATGTCACTATCAAGTACATCACTTACCCAAGCTATTAATGAACACTGATGGCCATGACACCGTGGACTACCGACGCAGATTTCATGACAAATTGAAAACCATGAGAACTTTGCCTTCCAGATATGGAACAGAGCTAAATTTTTTTCATGACTGTAGAATCACTTGCCTCACCATAGAGAATCTAAATTGGTAAAAGTGAACCCCTATAGATTTTTCTAAAAATCATTTATCTTAGGGCACAAAGTTGTATTTGTTTTGGTGAAATCTTGCAAATCCGTCGAAGATGTCTAGGTCCACCCATGTTCAAAAACGAGCTGGGTCAGACAGGAATGGCACGTAGAAAGTTAGGGTGGATAGGACAGATGATGCCATTATCAATTACATCACTTATGCAGGCCGTTAATCAACACTGGTGGCCGCGACACCAACATCTACTGACACTGATTTCAGGGCAAATTGAAAACCATGAGAACTTTGCCTTCCGGATATGGAATCGAGCTAGATTTTTTTTCATGGCTATAGAATCACTTGCCTCACCCTATAGAACCTAAATTGGCAATAGTGGACCCTAAGATTTTTTTTTCTAAAAATCACTTATCATAGGCCATAAACTAGCATTTGTTTTAGTGAAATCTTGCAATTCCATCGAAGATGTTTGGACCACCCGTCTTCCGAAACGAGCTGGGTAGGACAAGAATGGCACATAGAAAGTTAGGGTGGACACTTTAGACAATGTCACTATCAATTACATCACTTACCCAAGCTATTAATGAACACTGATGGCCATGACACCGTGGACTACCGACGCAGATTTCACGGCAAATTGAAAACCATGAGAACTTTGCCTTTCGGACATGGAATCGAGCTAGATTTATTTTCATGGCTGTAGAATCACTTTCCTCACCTTAGAGAACCTGAATTAGCAAAAGTGAACCCCTACAATTTTTCTAAAAATCACTTATCATAGGCCGCAAAGTAGCATTTATTTCGGTGAAATCTTGCAATTCCGTCAAAGATGTCTAGGTCCACCCTTGTTCTGAAACGAGTTGGGTAGGACAGGAATGACACATAAAAAGTTAGGTGGATAGGACAGATGATGCCATTATACATCACTTATGCAGGCCGTTAATCAACACTGGTGGCCGCGACACCAACGTCTACTGACGCTGATTTCAGGGCAAATTGAAAACCATGAGAACTTTGCCTTCCGGATATGGATTCGAGCTAGATTTTTTTTCATGGCTATAGAATCACTTGCCTCACCCTATAGAACCTAAATTGGAGACAGTGGACCGTAGGAGATTTTTTCTAAAAATCACTTATCATAGGCCATAAACTAGCATTTGTTTCAGCGAAATCTTGCAATTCCATCGAAGATGTTTGGATCCACCCGTGTTCCGAAATGAGCTGGGTAGGACAAGAATGGCACATAGAAAGTTAGGATGGACACTTTAGACAATGTCACTATCAATTACATCACTTACCCAAGCTATTAATGAACACTGATGGCCATGACACCGTGGACTACCGACGCAGATTTCACGGCAAATTAAAACCATGAGAACTTTGCCTTCTAGATATGGAACCGAGCTAAATTTTTTTCATGACTGTAGAATCACTTGCCTCACCATAGAGAATCTGAATTGGTAAAAGTGAACCCCTATAGATTTTTCTAAAAATCATTTATCTTAGGGCACAAAGTTGTATTTATTTTGGTGAAATCTTGCAAATCTGTCAAAGATGTCTAGGTCCACCCATGTTCAAAAATGAGCTGGTTCGGACAGGAATGGCACATAGAAAGTTAGGGTGGATAGGACAGATGATGCCATTATCAATTACATCACTTATGCAGGCCGTTAATCAACACTAGTGGCCGCGACACCAACGTCTACTGACGATGATTTTAGGGAAAATTGAAAACCATGAGAACTTTGCCTTCCGGATATGGAATCAAGCTAGATTTTTTTCATGGCTATAGAATCACTTGCCTCACCCTATAGAACCTAAATTGGCAACAGTGGACCCCAAGAGATTTTTTCTAAAAATCACTTATCATAGGCCATAAACTAGCATTTGTTTCAGCGAAATCTTGCAATTCCATCGAAGATGTTTGGATCCACCCGTGTTCCGAAATGAGCTGGGTAGGACAAGAATGGCACATAGAAAGTTAGGATGGACACTTTAGACAATGTCACTATCAATTACATCACTTACCCAAGCTATTAATGAACACTGATGGCCATGACACCGTGGACTACCGACGCAGATTTCACGGCAAATTAAAACCATGAGAACTTTGCCTTCTAGATATGGAACCGAGCTAAATTTTTTTCATGACTGTAGAATCACTTGCCTCACCATAGAGAATCTGAATTGGTAAAAGTGAACCCCTATAGATTTTTCTAAAAATCATTTATCTTAGGGCACAAAGTTGTATTTATTTTGGTGAAATCTTGCAAATCTGTCAAAGATGTCTGGGTCCACCCATGTTCAAAAATGAGCTGGTTCGGACAGGAATGGCACATAGAAAGTTAGGGTGGATAGGACAGATGATGCCATTATCAATTACATCACTTATGCAGGCCGTTAATCAACACTAGTGGCCGCGACACCAACGTCTACTGACGATGATTTCAGGGAAAATTGAAAACCATGAGAACTTTGCCTTCCGGATATGGAATCAAGCTAGATTTTTTTCATGGCTATAGAATCACTTGCCTCACCCTATAGAACCTAAATTGGCAACAGTGGACCCCAAGAGATTTTTTCTAAAAATCACTTATCATAGGCCATAAACTAGCATTTGTTTCAGCGAAATCTTGCAATTCCATCGAAGATGTTTGGACCACCCGTCTTTCAAAACGAGCTGGGTAGGACAAGAATGGCACATAAAAAGTTAGGGTGGACACTTTAGACAATGTCACTATCAATTACATCACTTACCCAAGCTATTATTGAACACTGATGGCCATGACACCGTGGACTACCGACACAGATTTCACGGCAAATTGAAAACCATGAGAACTTTGCCTTTCGGATATGGAATCGAGCTAGATTTCTTTTCATGGCTGTAGAATCACTTTCCTCACCCTAGAGAACCTGAATTAGCAAAAGTGGACCCCTATAATTTTTCTAAAAATCACTTATCATAAGCCGCTAAGTAGCATTTATTTCGGTGAAATCTTGCAATTCCGTCAAAGATGTCTCGGTCCACCCTTGTTCTAAAACGAGTTGGGTAGGACAGGAATGACACATAAAAAGTTAGGGTGGATAGGACAGATGATGCCATTATCAATTACATCACTTATGCAGGCTGTTAATCAACACTGGTGGCGGCGACACCAACGTGTACTAACGCTGATTTCAGGGCAAATTGAAAACTATGAGAACTTTGCCTTCCGGATATGGAATCGAGCTAGATTTTTTTTCATGGCTATAGAATCACTTGCCTCACCCTATAGAACCTAAATTGGCAACAGTGGACCCCAAGAGATTTTTTCTAAAAATCACTTATCATAGGCCATAAACTAGCTTTTGTTTCAGTGAAATCTTGCAATTCCATCGAAGATGTTTGGATCCACCCGTGTTCCGAAACGAGCTGGGTAGGACAAGAATGGCACATAGAAAGTTAGGGTGGACACTTTAGATGATGTCACTATCAATTACATCACTTACCCAAGCTATTAATGAACATTGATGGCCATGACACTGTGGACTACCGACGTAGATTTCACGGCAAATTGAAAACCATGAGAAGTTTGCCTTCCAGATATGGAACCGAGCTAAATTTTTTTCATGACTGTAGAATCACTTGCCTCACCATAGAGAATCTGAATTGGTAAAAGTGAACCCCTATAGATTTTTCTAAAAATCATTTATCTTAGGGCACAAAGTTGTATTTGTTTTGGTGAAATCTTGCAAATCCGTCGAAGATGTCTGGGTCCACCCATGTTCAAAAATGAGCTGGGTCGGACAGGAATGGCACATAGAAAGTTAGGTTGGATAGGACAGATGATGGCATTATCAATTACATCACTTATGCAGGCCGTTAATCAACACTGGTGGCCGCGACACCAACGTCTACTGACGCTGATTTCAGGGCAAATGGAAAACCATGAGAACTTTGCCTTCCGGATATGGAATCGAGCTAGATTTTTTTCATGGTTATAGAATCACTTGCCTCACCCTATAGAACCTAAATTGGCAACAGTGGTCCCCAGGAGATTTTTTTCAAAAAATCACTTATCATAGGCCATAAACTAGCATTTGTTTCAGCGAAATCTTGCAATTCTATCGAAGATGTTTGGATCCACCCGTGTTCTGAAACAAGCTGGGTAGGACAAGAATGGCACATAGAAAGTTAGGGTGGGCAGTTTAGATGATGTCACTATCAATTACATCACTTACCCAAGCTATTAATGAACACTGATGGCCATGACACCGTGGACTACCGACGCAGATTTCACGGCCAATTGAAAACCATGAGAACTTTGCCTTTCAGATATGGAACCGAGCTAAATTTTTTTTCATGACTGTAGAATCACTTGCCTCACCATAGAGAATCTGAATTGGTAAAAGTGAACCCCTATAGATTTTTCTAAAAATCATTTATCTTAGGGCACAAAGTTGCATTTGTTTTGGTGAAATCTTGCAAATCCGTCGAAGATGTCTAGGTCCACCCATGTTCCAAAACGAGTTGGGTCGGACAGGAATGGCACATAGAAAGTTTGGGTGGACGCTTTAGATGATGTCACTTTCAATTACATCACTTACTCAGACTGTTAATGAATGCTGGTGGCCGCGACACCGGGGACTGCCGACGCATATTTCATGGCAAATTGAAAACCATGAGAACTTTGCCTTCCGGATATGGAATCGAGCTAGATTTTTTTTCATGGCTTTAGAATCACTTGCCTCACCCTCGAAAACCTAAATTGGCAAAAGTGGACCCCTACAATTTTTCCAAAAATGACTTATCATGGGCCACAAAGTAGCATTTGTTTTGGTGAAATCTTGCAATTCCGTCAAAGATGTCAGGGTACACCTACGTTCTGAAACGAGCTAGGCAGGATAGGAATGGCACATAAAAAGCTAGGGTGGATAGAACAGATGATGTCACTATCTATTACATCACTTACGCGGGCCATTAATGAACACTGGGGGTCGCGACACTGGGGACTGCTGACGCTAATTTCAAGGAAAATTAAAAACTATGAGAACTTTGCCTTTCGGATATGGAATCGAGCTAGATTTTTTTAAGGCTATGGAATCACTTATCATAGGCCACAAAGTAGCATTTGTTTCGGTGAAATCTTGCAATTTCATTGAAGATGTCTGGATCCACCCGTGTTACGAAATGAGCTGGTAGGATAGGAATAACACATAAAAAGTTAGGGTGGATATGTTAGATGATGTCACTATCAATTACATCACTTACCTAGGCTATTAATGAACGCTGGTCACCGTGATACTAGGGAAATTGAAAACCATGAGGACTTTTCCTTCTAGATATGGAATCGAGCTATATTTTTTTCAAAACTGTAGAATCACTTGCCTCACCCTAGAGAACCTGAAGTGGGAAAAGTGGACCCCTAAAGATTTATCTAAAAATCACTTATTTTAGGCCACAGAGTAGCATTTGTTTTGGTAAAATCTTGCAATTTCATCGAAGATGTCTAGGTCCACCCATGTTCTGAAATGAGCTGGGTATGACAGGAATGGCTCATAAAAAGTTAGGGTGGATAAGTTAGATGATGTCACTATCAATTACATCACTTACATAGGCCATTAATGAACGCTGTGGCCGGGACACCCGGGACTGCCGACGCTGATTTTCGGGCAAATTGAAAACCATAAGAACTTTGCCTTCCGAATATGGAATCGTGCTAGATTTTTTATCATGGTTGTAGAATCACTTGCCTCACCCTAGAGAACCTAATTTGGCAAAAGTGGACTCATAGAGATTTTTCTAAGAATTACTTATCATAGGCTACAAAGTAGCATTTGTTTTGGTGAAATCTTGCGATTCCGTCAAAGCTGTCTTGGTCGACCCATGTTTCGAAACGAGCTAGGTAGGACAGGAATGGCACATAAAAAGTAAGGGTGGATAGGTTAGATGATGTCACTATCATTTACATCACTTACGCAGGCCTTTTATTAATGCTACTAGCCGCGACACCGGGGACTCCTGACGTTGATTTTGGGGCAAATTGAAAACAATGAGATGTTTGCCTTTCGGATATGAAACCGAGCTAGATCTTTTTTCATGGCTATAGATTCACTTGCCTCACCCTACATAACCTAAATTGGCAAAAGAGGACCCCATGAGATTTTTCTAAAAATCACTTATCATAGGCCACAAAGTAGCATTTGTTTTGGTGAAACCTTGCAATTCCGTCGAAGATGTATGGGTTCACCCGTGTTCCGAAAGGAGATGGGTGGGGTAGGAATGGCACATAGAAAGTTAGGGTGGACACTTTAAATGATGTCACTATCAATTACATCACTTACCTAGGATATTAATGAATGCTGATGGCCGCGACACCGGGGACTACCGACGTAGATTTCAGGGCAAATTGAAAACCAAGACAACCTTGCCTTCCGGATATGGAATCGAGCTAAATTTTTTTCATGACTGTAGAATCACTTGCCTCACCCTAGAGAACCTGACTTGGGAAAAGTGGACCCCTAGAGATTATTCTAAAAATCATTTATCTTAGGCCACAAAGTAGCATTTGTTTCAGAGAAATCTTGCAATTCCGTCGAAGATGTCTGGGTCCGCCCATGTTCCCAAACGAGCTGTGTCGGATAGGAATGGCACATAAAAGTTAGGGTGGATAGGTTAGATGATGTTTCTATCAATTACATCACTTATGTAGGCCGTTAATGAACACTGGTGGCCACGATACTGAGGACTGTTGACACTGATTTTAGGGCAAATTGAAAACCAAGGGAACTTTGCCTTCCGGATATGGAATTGAGCTAGATTTTTTTCAAAACTGTAGAATCACTTGCCTCAACCAATAGAACCTAAATTGGAAAAAGTGGACCCTAGGAGATTTTTTAAAAATCACTTATCATAGGTCACAAAGTAGCATTTGTTTCGGTGAAATCTTACAATTCCATCGAAAAAGTCTGAATCCATCCGTGTTCCAAAACGAGTTTGGTAGGACAGGAATCGCACATAGAAAGTTAGGGTGGACACTTTAGATGATGTCATTATCAATTACATCACATACCTAGGCTATTAATGAATGCTAGTGGCCGCGACACCGAGGACCGCCGACACAGATTTCAGAGCAAAGTAAAAATCACAAGAACTTTGCCTTACGAATATGGAATCGAGCTAGATTTTTTTTCATGGCTACAGAATCACTTGCCTCACCCTAGAGAACCTAAATTGGCAAAAGTGGAACCCTATATATTTTTCTAGAAATCATTTATCATAGGCCACAAAGTAGCATTTATTTCGTTGAAATCATGCAATTCCATCGAAGATGTCTAGGTCCACTCGTGTTTCGAAATGAGCTAGGTAGGATAGGAATGGCACATAGAAAGTAAGGGTGGACACTTTAGATGATGTCATTATCAAATACATCACTTACCTAGGCTCTTAATGAATGCTAGTGGCCACGACACCAGGGACTATCGGCACAGATTTCAAGGTAAATTAAAAATCATGCGAACTTTGCCTTCCGGTTATGGAATTGAGGTTGATTTTTTTCATGACTGTAGAATCACATGCATCACCCTAAAGAAATTGAATTGGCAAAAGTGGACCCCGAGATATTTTTCTAAAAATCACTTATCATAGGCCACAATGTAGCATTCGTTTCGGTGAAATCTTGCAATTCTGTCGAAGATGTCGGGGTCCACCAATGTTCCCAAACGAGCCGGGTAGGACAGGAATGGCACATAAAAGTTAGGGTGGACAAGTTAGATGATGCCACTATCAATTACATCACTTACGTAGGCCATTAAAGAATGCTGGTGGCCGCGACACTAGGGACAGCTTACGTTGATTTTAGGGCAAATTGAAACTATGAGAACTTTGGCTTCCGGATATGGAATCGAGCTAGATTTTTTTTCACGGCTCTAGAATCAATTGCCTCACCCGACAGAACCTAAATTGGAAAAATTGGACCCTAGGAGATTTTTCTAAAAATCATTTATCATAGGCCACAAAGTAGCATTTGTTTCGGTGAAATCTAGCAATTCTGTCGAAGGTGTCTCGGTCCACCCGTGGTCTGAAATGAGCAAGGTAGGACAGGAATGGCACATAGAAAGTTAGGATGGATAGGTTAGATGATGTCACTATCAATTACATCACTTACCTAGGCAATTAATGAACGCTGGTGGCCGCGACACCGGGGACTGCCGACGCAGATTTCAGGGCAAATTAAAAACCATGAGAACTTTGCCTTCTGGATATGGAATCAAGCTAGATTTTTTTCATGACCATAGATTCACTTTCCTCACCCTAGAGAACTTGAATTGGCAAAAGTGGACACCTGAAGATTTTTCTAAGTATCACTTATTGTAGGCCACAGAGTAGCATTTGTTTCGGTGAAATCTTGCAATTTCATCGAAGAGGTCTGAGTCCACCCATCTCCCGAAATGTGGTTGTATAGGAATGGCACATAAAAGTTAGGGCGGATAGGATAGGTGATGTCACTATCAATTACATCACTTACTCAAGCCGTTAATGAACGCTGGTGGCCGTGACACCGGGGACTACCGACGCTGATTTCATGGCAAATTGAAAACCATAATAACTTTGGAATCGAGCTAGATTTTTTTTCATGACTGTAGAATAACTTGCCTTACCCTCGAGAACCTAAATTAGAAAAAGTAGAACCCTAGAGATTTTTTTTTAAAATTATTTATCATAGGCCATAAAGTAGCATTTGTTTCGGTGAAATCTTACAATTTTGTCGAAGACGTCTAGGTCCACCCGTGTTCCGAAATGAGTTGGGTGGGACAGGAATGACACATAGGAAGTTTTGGTGGACACTTTAGATGATGTCACTATCAATTACATCACTTCACCAGGCTATTAATGAACACTAGTGGTGGCGACACCGAGGACTGCCGACGTAGATTTCAGGGCAAATTTAAAACCATGAGAACTTTGCCTTCCGGATATGGAATTGAGCTAGATTTTTTTTCATGGCTATACAATCACTTGCCTCACCCTAGAAAACCTAAATTGACAAAAGTGGACCCTAGGAGAATTTTCTAAAAATCACTTATCATAGGCCACAAAGTCGCATTTGTTTCGGTGAAATCTTGCAATTCCGTCGAAGCCGTCTGCGTCCACCCATGTTCCAAAACGAGCTGGGTAGGATAGGAATGGCATATAAAAATTTAGGGTGGACACTTTAGATGATGTCACTATCAATTACATCACTTACCTAGGCTATTTAATGAATGCCAGTGGCCGCGACACCGAGGACTGCGACATAGATTTCAGGGCGAAGTAAAGATCATGAGAACTTTGCCTTCCGGATATGGAATCAAACTAGATTTTTTTCATGGCTACAGAATCACTTGCCTCACCCTAGAGAACCTAAATTAGTAAAAGTGGAACCCTAGAGATTTTTCTAGAAATCATTTATCATAGGCCACAAAGTAGCATTTATTTTGGTGAAATCATGCAATTCCATCGAAGATGTCTAGGTCCACTCGTGTTTCGAAATGAGCTGGGTAGGACCGGAATGGCACATAGAAAGTTAGGGTGAACATCTTAGATGATGTCATTATCAATTACATCACTTACCTAGGCTCTTAATGAACGCTAGCAGCCACGACACCGGGGACTGCCGACGCAGATTTCAAGGTTAATGAAAAATCATGTGAACTTTGCCTTCCGAATATGGAATTGAGGTTGATTTTTTTCACGACTGTAGAATCACATGCATCACCCTAAAGAAATTGAATTGGCAAAAGTGGACCCCTAGAGATTTTTTTAAAAATCACTTATCATAGGCCACAATGTAGCATTTGTTTCGGTGAAATCTTGTAATTCTGTCGAAGACGTCTGGGTCCACCAATGTTCCCGAATGAGTCGGGTAGGACCGGAATGACACATAAAAGTTAGGGTGGATAGGTTAGATGATGCCACTATCAATTACATCACTAACGTAGGCCATTAAAGAATGCTGGTGGCCGCGGCATTGGGGATTGCTGACGCCGATTTTAGGGAAAATTTAAACCATGAGAACTTTTCCTTCCGGATATGGAATCAAGCTAGATTTTTTTTCACGGCTGTAGAATAACTTGCCTCACCTGACAAAACCTAAATTGGCAAAAGTGGACCCTAGGAGATTTTTCTAAAAGGCATTTATCATAGGCCACAAAACAACATTTGTTTCGGTGAAATCTGGCAATTCTATCGAAGGTGTCTCGGTCCACCCGACAGTGGACACTTTAGATGATGTCACTATCAATAACATCACTTACCCCGGCATTTAATCAATGCTAGTGGCCGCGACATCGGGGACTGCCGATGTAGATTTCAGGGCAAATTAAAAACCATGAGAAGTTTGCCTTCTAGATATGGAATCGATCTAGATTTTTTATCATGGCTGTAGAATCACTTGCCTCACCCTAGGGAACCTAATTTGGCAAAAGTGGAACCCTAGAGATTTTTTTAAAAATCACTTATCATATGCCACAAAGTAGCATTTGTTTCGGTGAAATCTTGTAATTCCATCGAAGATGACCGGGTCCACCTGTATTCCGAAACGTGATGAGTAGGATAGGAATGGCACATAGAAAGTTAGGGTGAACACTTTAGATGTTGTCACTATCAATTACATCACTTACCCAAGATATTAATGAACGCTGGTGGCCGTGACACCGGGGACTGCCGACGTAGATTTCAGGGCAAATTGAAAACCATGAGAACTTTACCTTCCGGATACGGAATCGAGCTAGATTTTTTTCACAACTGTAGAATCACTTGCCTCACCCAACAGAACATAAATTGGCAAAAGTGGACCCCTAGAAATTTTTCTAAAAATCACTTATTGTAGGCCACAGAGTAGCATTTGTTTCGGTGAAATCTTGCAATTCCATCGAAGATGTCTGGGTCCACCCATGTTCTAAAATGAGCTTTGTAGGACAGGAATGGCACATGAAAAGTTAGGGTGGATATGTTAGATGATGTCACTATCAATTACATCACTTATACAGGCCGTTAATGAATGCTGGTGGCCGTGACACTAGGAACTGCCGACGCTGATTTCCGGGCAAATTGAAAACCATAAGAACTTTGCCTTTCGGATAAGGAATCGAGCTAGATTTTTTTCACGACTGCAGAATCACTTGCCTCACCCTAGAGAACCAAAATTGGCAAAAGTGAAATCCTAGAGATTTTTCTGAAAATAATTTATCATAGAACACAAAGTACCATGTGTTTTGGTGAAATCTTGCAATTCTGTTGAAGATGTCTGGGTCCACCCGTGTTCCAAAACGAGCTAGGTAGGTCAGGAATGGCACATAGAAAGTTAGGGTCGATAGGTTAGATGATGTCAGTATCAATTACATCACTTACATCTAGCTATTAATGAACACTCGTGGCCGTGACACCAGGGATTGCCGACGCAGATTTTAGGGCAAATTGAAAACCATGAAAACTTTGCCTTCTGGATATGGAATTGAGCTAGATTTTTTCATGGCTACAAAATCACTTGCCTCACCCTAGAGAACCAAAATTGGCAAAAGTGAAACCCTAGAGATTTTTCTAAAAATCATTTATCATAGAACACAAAGTAGCATTTGTTTCTGTGAAATCTTGCAATTCCGTGGAAGATGTCTGGGTCCACCTATGTCCCGAAACAAGCTGGGTAGGACAGGAATGGCACATAAAAAGTTAGGGTCGATAGGTTAGATGATGTTACTATCAATTACATCACTTACCCTATCCATTAATGAACGCTCGTTGCCATGACACCGGGTACTGCCGACGCAGATTTCAGGGCAAATTGAAAACCATGAGAACTTTGCCTTCCGGATATAGAATCGAGCTAAATTTTTTTCAAAGCTGTAGAATCACTTGCCACACCCTATAGAACCTAATTTTATAAAAGTGGACCCCTAGAAATTTTTGTAAAAATTACGCATCATAGGCCACAAAGTAGCATTTGTTTCGGTGAAATCTTGCAATTCTGTCGAAGATGTCTGGGTCCACTAGTGTTCTGAAACGAGCAGGGTAGGACAGGAATAGAACATAGAAAGTTACGGTGGACACTTTAGATGATGTCACTATCAATTACATCACTTACCCTGGCATTTAATCAATGCTAGTGGCCGCGACACCGGGGACTGCCGACATAGATTTCAGGGCAAATTAAAAACCATGAGAAGTTTGCCTTCTAGATATGGAATCGATCTAGATTTTTTATCATGGCTATAGAATCACTTGCCTCACCCTAGGGAACCTAATTTGGAAAAATTGGAACCTTTGAGATTTTTCTAAAAATTACTTATCATATGCCACAAACTAGCATTTGTTTCGGTGAAATCTTGCAATTCCGTCGAAGATGATCGGGTCCACCCGTATTCCGAAACGTGATGGGTAGGATAGGAATGGCACAAAGAAAGTTAGGGTGAACACTATAGATGTTGTCACTATCAATTACATCACTTACCCAAGATATTCATGAACGCTGGTGGTCGCAACACCGGGGACTGCCGACGTAGATTTCAGGGCAAATTGAAAACCATGAGAACTTTGCCTTTCGGATATGGAATCAAGCTAGGTTTTTTTCACAACTGTAGAAACACTTACCTCACCCTAGAGAACCTCAATTGGCAAAAGTAGACTCCTAGAGATTTTTCTAAAAATCACTTATTGTAGGCCACAGAGTAGCATTTATTTCGGTGAAATCTTGCAATTCCATCGAAGATGTCTGGGTCCACCCATGTTCTAAAATGAGCTTTGTAGGACAGGAATGGCACATAAAAAGTTAGGGTGGATATGTTAGATGATGTCACTATCAATTACATCACTTATACAGGCCATTAATGAACGCTGGTGGCCGCGACACCAGGAACTGCCGACGCTGATTTCCGGGCAAATTGAAAACCATAAGAACTTTGCCTTTCGGATAAGGAATCGAGCTAGATTTTTTTTCACGACTGCAGAATCACTTGCCTCACCCTAGAGAACCAAAATTGGCAAAAGTGAAATCCTAGAGATTTTTCTAAAAATCATTTATCATAGAACACAAAGTACCATGTGTTTTGGTGAAATCTTGCAATTCCGTCGAAGATGTCTGGGTCCACCCGTGTTCCTAAAAGAGCTAGGTAGGTCAGGAATGGCACATAGAAAGTTAGGGTCGATAGGTTAGATGATGTCAGTATCAATTACATCACTTACATCTGGCTATTAATGAACACTCGTGGCCGTGACACCAGGGACTGGCGACGCAGATTTTAGGGCAAATTGAAAACCATGAAAACTTTGCCTTCCGGATATGGAATTGAGCTAGATTTTTTCATGGCTGCAAAATCACTTGCCTCACCCTAGAGAACCAAAATTGGCAAAAGTGAAACCCTAGAGATTTTTCTAAAAATCATTTATCATAGAACACAAAGTAGCATTTGTTTCTGTGAAATCTTGCAATTCCGTGGAAGATGTCTGGGTCCACCTATGTCCTGAAACAAGCTAGGTAGGACAGGAATGGCACATAGAAAGTTAGGGTCGATAGGTTAGATGATGTTACTATCAATTACATCACTTACCCTATCCCTTAATGAACGCTCGTTGCCGTGACACCGGGTACTGCCGACGCAGATTTCAGGGCAAATTGAAAACCATGAGAACTTTGCCTTCCGGATATAGAATCGAGCTAAATTTTTTTCATAGCTGTAGAATCACTTGCCACACCCTATTGAACCTAATTTTATAAAAGTGGACCCCTAGAAATTTTTGTAAAAATTACTCATCATAGGCCACAAAGTAGCATTTGTTTCGGTGAAATCTTGCAATTCCGTCGAAGATGTCTGGGTCCACTAGTGTTCTGAAACGAGCAGGGTAGGACAGGAATGGGACATAGGAAGTTACGGTGGACACTTTAGATGATGTCACTATCAATTACATCACTTACCCTGGCATTTAATCAATGCTAGTGGCCGCGACACCGAGGACTGCCGACATAGATTTCAGGGCAAATTAAAAACCATGAGAAGTTTGCCTTCTAGATATGGAATCGATCTAGATTTTTTATCATGGCTATAGAATCACTTGCCTCACCCTAGGGAACCTAATTTGGAAAAATTGGAACCTTTGAGATTTTTCTAAAAATCACTTATCATATGCCACAAACTAGCATTTGTTTCGGTGAAATCTTGCAATTCCGTCGAAGATGACCGGGTCCACCCGTATTCCGAAACGTGATGGGTAGGATAGGAATGGCACAAAGAAAGTTAGGGTGAACACTTTAGATGATGTCACTATCAATTACATCACTTACCTAGGCTATTTAATGAATGCCAGTGGCCGCGACACCGAGGACTGCGACATAGATTTCAGGGCGAAGTAAAGATCATGAGAACTTTGCCTTCCGGATATGGAATCAAACTAGATTTTTTTCATGGCTACAGAATCACTTGCCTCACCCTAGAGAACCTAAATTAGTAAAAGTGGAACCCTAGAGATTTTTCTAGAAATCATTTATCATAGGCCACAAAGTAGCATTTATTTTGGTGAAATCATGCAATTCCATCGAAGATGTCTAGGTCCACTCGTGTTTCGAAATGAGCTGGGTAGGACCGGAATGGCACATAGAAAGTTAGGGTGAACATCTTAGATGATGTCATTATCAATTACATCACTTACCTAGGCTCTTAATGAACGCTAGCAGCCACGACACCGGGGACTGCCGACGCAGATTTCAAGGTTAATGAAAAATCATGTGAACTTTGCCTTCCGAATATGGAATTGAGGTTGATTTTTTTCACGACTGTAGAATCACATGCATCACCCTAAAGAAATTGAATTGGCAAAAGTGGACCCCTAGAGATTTTTTTAAAAATCACTTATCATAGGCCACAATGTAGCATTTGTTTCGGTGAAATCTTGTAATTCTGTCGAAGACGTCTGGGTCCACCAATGTTCCCGAATGAGTCGGGTAGGACCGGAATGACACATAAAAGTTAGGGTGGATAGGTTAGATGATGCCACTATCAATTACATCACTAACGTAGGCCATTAAAGAATGCTGGTGGCCGCGGCATTGGGGATTGCTGACGCCGATTTTAGGGAAAATTTAAACCATGAGAACTTTTCCTTCCGGATATGGAATCAAGCTAGATTTTTTTTCACGGCTGTAGAATAACTTGCCTCACCTGACAAAACCTAAATTGGCAAAAGTGGACCCTAGGAGATTTTTCTAAAAGGCATTTATCATAGGCCACAAAACAACATTTGTTTCGGTGAAATCTGGCAATTCTATCGAAGGTGTCTCGGTCCACCCGACAGTGGACACTTTAGATGATGTCACTATCAATAACATCACTTACCCCGGCATTTAATCAATGCTAGTGGCCGCGACATCGGGGACTGCCGATGTAGATTTCAGGGCAAATTAAAAACCATGAGAAGTTTGCCTTCTAGATATGGAATCGATCTAGATTTTTTATCATGGCTGTAGAATCACTTGCCTCACCCTAGGGAACCTAATTTGGCAAAAGTGGAACCCTAGAGATTTTTTTAAAAATCACTTATCATATGCCACAAAGTAGCATTTGTTTCGGTGAAATCTTGTAATTCCATCGAAGATGACCGGGTCCACCTGTATTCCGAAACGTGATGAGTAGGATAGGAATGGCACATAGAAAGTTAGGGTGAACACTTTAGATGCTGTCACTATCAATTACATCACTTACCCAAGATATTAATGAACGCTGGTGGCCGTGACACCGGGGACTGCCGACGTAGATTTCAGGGCAAATTGAAAACCATGAGAACTTTACCTTCCGGATACGGAATCGAGCTAGATTTTTTTCACAACTGTAGAATCACTTGCCTCACCCAACAGAACATAAATTGGCAAAAGTGGACCCCTAGAAATTTTTCTAAAAATCACTTATTGTAGGCCACAGAGTAGCATTTGTTTCGGTGAAATCTTGCAATTCCATCGAAGATGTCTGGGTCCACCCATGTTCTAAAATGAGCTTTGTAGGACAGGAATGGCACATGAAAAGTTAGGGTGGATATGTTAGATGATGTCACTATCAATTACATCACTTATACGGGCCGTTAATGAACGCTGGTGGCCGTGACACTAGGAACTGCCGACGCTGATTTCCGGGCAAATTGAAAACCATAAGAACTTTGCCTTTCGGATAAGGAATCGAGCTAGATTTTTTTCACGACTGCAGAATCACTTGCCTCACCCTAGAGAACCAAAATTGGCAAAAGTGAAATCCTAGAGATTTTTCTGAAAATAATTTATCATAGAACACAAAGTACCATGTGTTTTGGTGAAATCTTGCAATTCTGTTGAAGATGTCTGGGTCCACCCGTGTTCCGAAACGAGCTAGGTAGGTCAGGAATGGCACATAGAAAGTTAGGGTCGATAGGTTAGATGATGTCAGTATCAATTACATCACTTACATCTAGCTATTAATGAACACTCGTGGTCGTGACACCAGGGATTGCCGACGCAGATTTTAGGGCAAATTGAAAACCATGAAAACTTTGCCTTCTGGATATGGAATTGAGCTAGATTTTTTCATGGCTGCAAAATCACTTGCCTCACCCTAGAGAACCAAAATTGGCAAAAGTGAAACCCTAGAGATTTTTCTAAAAATCATTTATCATAGAACACAAAGTAGCATTTGTTTCTGTGAAATCTTGCAATTCCGTGGAAGATGTCTGGGTCCACCTATGTCCCGAAACAAGCTGGGTAGGACAGGAATGGCACATAAAAAGTTAGGGTCGATAGGTTAGATGATGTTACTATCAATTACATCACTTACCCTATCCATTAATGAACGCTCGTTGCCATGACACCGGGTACTGCCGACGCAGATTTCAGGGCAAATTGAAAACCATGAGAACTTTGCCTTCCGGATATAGAATCGAGCTAAATTTTTTTCAAAGCTGTAGAATCACTTGCCACACCCTATAGAACCTAATTTTATAAAAGTGGACCCCTAGAAATTTTTGTAAAAATTACGCATCATAGGCCACAAAGTAGCATTTGTTTCGGTGAAATCTTGCAATTCTGTCGAAGATGTCTGGGTCCACTAGTGTTCTGAAACGAGCAGGGTAGGACAGGAATGGAACATAGAAAGTTACGGTGGACACTTTAGATGATGTCACTATCAATTACATCACTTACCCTGGCATTTAATCAATGCTAGTGGCCGCGACACCGGGGACTGCCGACATAGATTTCAGGGCAAATTAAAAACCATGAGAAGTTTGCCTTCTAGATATGGAATCGATCTAGATTTTTTATCATGGCTATAGAATCACTTGCCTCACCCTAGGGAACCTAATTTGGAAAAATTGGAACCTTTGAGATTTTTCTAAAAATTACTTATCATATGCCACAAACTAGCATTTGTTTCGGTGAAATCTTGCAATTCCGTCGAAGATGATCGGGTCCACCCGTATTCCGAAACGTGATGGGTAGGATAGGAATGGCACAAAGAAAGTTAGGGTGAACACTATAGATGTTGTCACTATCAATTACATCACTTACCCAAGATATTCATGAACGCTGGTGGTCGCAACACCGGGGACTGCCGACGTAGATTTCAGGGCAAATTGAAAACCATGAGAACTTTGCCTTTCGGATATGGAATCAAGCTAGGTTTTTTTCACAACTGTAGAAACACTTACCTCACCCTAGAGAACCTCAATTGGCAAAAGTAGACTCCTAGAGATTTTTCTAAAAATCACTTATTGTAGGCCACAGAGTAGCATTTATTTCGGTGAAATCTTGCAATTCCATCGAAGATGTCTGGGTCCACCCATGTTCTAAAATGAGCTTTGTAGGACAGGAATGGCACATAAAAAGTTAGGGTGGATATGTTAGATGATGTCACTATCAATTACATCACTTATACAGGCCATTAATGAACGCTGGTGGCCGCGACACCAGGAACTGCCGACGCTGATTTCCGGGCAAATTGAAAACCATAAGAACTTTGCCTTTCGGATAAGGAATCGAGCTAGATTTTTTTTCACGACTGCAGAATCACTTGCCTCACCCTAGAGAACCAAAATTGGCAAAAGTGAAATCCTAGAGATTTTTCTAAAAATCATTTATCATAGAACACAAAGTACCATGTGTTTTGGTGAAATCTTGCAATTCCGTCGAAGATGTCTGGGTCCACCCGTGTTCCTAAAAGAGCTAGGTAGGTCAGGAATGGCACATAGAAAGTTAGGGTCGATAGGTTAGATGATGTCAGTATCAATTACATCACTTACATCTGGCTATTAATGAACACTCGTGGCCGTGACACCAGGGACTGGCGACGCAGATTTTAGGGCAAATTGAAAACCATGAAAACTTTGCCTTCCGGATATGGAATTGAGCTAGATTTTTTCATGGCTGCAAAATCACTTGCCTCACCCTAGAGAACCAAAATTGGCAAAAGTGAAACCCTAGAGATTTTTCTAAAAATCATTTATCATAGAACACAAAGTAGCATTTGTTTCTGTGAAATCTTGCAATTCCGTGGAAGATGTCTGGGTCCACCTATGTCCTGAAACAAGCTAGGTAGGACAGGAATGGCACATAGAAAGTTAGGGTCGATAGGTTAGATGATGTTACTATCAATTACATCACTTACCCTATCCCTTAATGAACGCTCGTTGCCGTGACACCGGGTACTGCCGACGCAGATTTCAGGGCAAATTGAAAACCATGAGAACTTTGCCTTCCGGATATAGAATCGAGCTAAATTTTTTTCATAGCTGTAGAATCACTTGCCACACCCTATTGAACCTAATTTTATAAAAGTGGACCCCTAGAAATTTTTGTAAAAATTACTCATCATAGGCCACAAAGTAGCATTTGTTTCGGTGAAATCTTGCAATTCCGTCGAAGATGTCTGGGTCCACTAGTGTTCTGAAACGAGCAGGGTAGGACAGGAATGGGACATAGGAAGTTACGGTGGACACTTTAGATGATGTCACTATCAATTACATCACTTACCCTGGCATTTAATCAATGCTAGTGGCCGCGACACCGGGGACTGCCGACATAGATTTCAGGGCAAATTAAAAACCATGAGAAGTTTGCCTTCTAGATATGGAATCGATCTAGATTTTTTATCATGGCTATAGAATCACTTGCCTCACCCTAGGGAACCTAATTTGGAAAAATTGGAACCTTTGAGATTTTTCTAAAAATCACTTATCATATGCCACAAACTAGCATTTGTTTCGGTGAAATCTTGCAATTCCGTCGAAGATGACCGGGTCCACCCGTATTCCGAAACGTGATGGGTAGGATAGGAATGGCACAAAGAAAGTTAGGGTGAACACTATAGATGATGTCACTATCAATTACATCACTTACCCAAGATATTCATGAACGCTGACGGCCGCAACACCGGGGACTGTCGACGTAGATTTCAAGGCAAATTGAAAACCATGAGAACTTTGCCTTTCGGATATGGAATCGAGCTAGGTTTTTTTCACAACTGTAGAAACACTTACCTCACCCTAGAGAACCTCAATTGGCAAAAGTAGACTCCTGGAGATTTTTCTAAAAATCACTTATTGTAGGCCACAGAGTAGCATTTGTTTCGGTGAAATCTTGCAATTCCATCGAAGATGTCTGGGTCCACCCATGTTCTAAAATGAGCTTTGTAGGATAGGAATGACACATGAAAAGTTAGGGTGGATATGTTAGATGATGTCACTATCAATTACATCACATATACAGGACGTTAATGAACACTTGTGGCCGCGACACCTGGGACTGCCGATGCTGATTTCCGGGCAAATTGAAAACCATAAGAACTTTGCCTTTCGGATAAGGAATCGAGCTAGATTTTTTTTCACGGCTGTAGAATCACTTGCCTCACCCTAGAGAACCAAAATTGGCAAAAGTGAAATCCTAGAGATTTTTCTAAAAATCATTTATCATAGAACACAAAGTAGCATTTGTTTCGGTGAAATCTTGCAATTCCGTCGAAGATGTCTGGGTCCACCCGTGTCCTGAAACAAGCTGGGTAGGACAGGAATGGCACATAGAAAGTTAGGGTCGATAGGTTAGATGATGTAACTATCAATTACATCACTTACCCTATCCATTAATGAAAGCTCGTGGCCATGACACCGGGGACTGCCGACGTAGATTTCAGGGCAAATTGAAAACCATGAGAACTTTACCTTCCGGATATGGAATTGAGCTAGATTTTTTCACAACTGTAGAATCACTTGCCTCACCCAACAGAACATAAATTGGCAAAAGTGGACCCCTATACATTTTTCTAAAAATCACTTATTGTAGGCCACAGAGTGGCATTTGTTTCGGTGAAATCTTGCAATTCCATCGAAGATGTCTGGGTCCACCCATGTTCTAAAATGAGCTTTGTAGGACATGAATGGCACATGAAAAGTTAGGGTGGATATGTTAGATGATGTCACTATCAATTACATCACTTATACAATCCATTAATGAACGCTGGTGGCCGCGACACCAGGAACTGCCGACGCTGATTTCCGGGCAAATTGAAAACCATAAGAACTTTGCCTTCCGGATAAGGAATCAAGCTAGATTTTTTTTCACGACTGCAGAATCACTTGCCTCACCTTAGAGAACCAAAATTGGTAAAAGTGAAATCCTAGAACACAAAGTAGCATTTGTTTCTGTGAAATCTTGCAATTCCGTGGAAGATGTCTGGGTCCACCTATGTCCCGAAACAAGCTGGGTAGGACAGGAATGGCACATAGAAAGTTAGGGTCGATAGGTTAGATGATGTTACTATCAATTACATCACTTACCCTATCCCTTAATGAACGCTCGTTGCCGTGACACCGGGTACTGCCGACGCAGATTTTAGGGCAAATTGAAAACCATGAGAACTTTGCCTTCCGGATATAGAATCGAGCTAAATTTTTTTCATAGCTATAGAATCACTTGCCACACCCTATTGAACTTAATTTTATAAAAGTGGACCCCTAGAAATTTTTGTAAAAATTACTCATCATAGGCCACAAAGTAGCATTTGTTTCGGTGAAATCTTGCAATTCCGTCGAAGATGTCTGGGTCCACTAGTGTTCTGAAACGAGAAGGGTAGGACAGGAATGGCACATAGAAAGTTACGGTGGACACTTTAGATAATTTCACTATCAATTACATCACTTACCCTGGCATTTAATCAATGCTAGTGGCCGCGACACCGGGGACTGCCGACATAGATTTCAGGGCAAATTAAAAACCATGAGAAGTTTGCCTTCTGGATATGGAATCGAGCTAGATTTTTTATCATGGCTACAGAACCACTTGCCTCTCCCTAAAGAACCTAATTTGGCAAAAGTGGACCCATAGAGATTTTACTAAAAATCACTTATCATTTGCCACAAAGTAGCATTTGTATCGGTGAAATCTTGTAATTCCATCGAAGATGTTCGGGTCCACCCGCATTACGAAACAAGATGGGTAGGATAGGAATGGCACATAGAAAGTTAGGGTGAACACTTTAGATGATGTCACTATCAATTACATCACTTACCCAAGATATTAATGAATGCCGGTGGCCGTGACACCGGGGACTGCCGACGTAGATTTTAGGGCAAATTTAAAACCATGGGAACTTTGCCTTTCAGATATGGAATGGAGCTAGATTTTTTTCACAACTGTAGAAACACTTGCCTCACCCAAGAGAACCTGAATTGGCAAAAGTGAACTCCTGGAGATTTTTCTAAAAATCACTTATTGTAGGCCACAGAGTAGCATTTGTTTCGGTGAAATCTTGCAATTAAATCGAAGATGTCTAGGTCCACCGAATGTTTCAAAACGAGCTGGGTAGGACAGGAATGGCACATAAAAAGTTAGGGTGGATATGTTAGATGATGTCACTATCAATTACATCACTTACATAGGCCGTTAATGAACGGTGGTGGCCACGACACTGGGGACTGCCGACGTTGATTTTCGGGCAAATTGAAAACCATAAGAACTTTGCCTTTCAGATAAGGAATCGAGCTAGATTTTTTTCATGGCTGCAGAATCACTTGCCTCACCCTAGAGAACCAAAATTGGCAAAAGTGAAACCCAAGAGATTTTTCTAAAAATCATTTATCATAGAACACAAAGTAACATTTGTTTCGGTGAAATCTCGCAATTCCGTCGAAGATGTCTGGGACCACCCGTGTCCCGAAACAAGCTGGGTAGGACAGGAATGGCACATAGAAAGTTAGGATTGATAGGTTAGATGATGTTACTATCAATTATATCACTTACCCTATCCATTAATGAAAGCTCGTGGCCGTGACACTGGGTACTGCCGACGTAGATTTCAGGGCAAATTGAAAACCATGAGAACTTTGCCTTCCGGATATGGAATCGAGCTAAATTTTTTTCATAGCTGTAGAATCACTTGCCACACCCTATAGAACCTAATTTTATAAAAGTGGACCTCCAGATTTTTTTGTAAAAATTACTCATCATGGGCCACAAAGTAGCATTTGTTTCGGTGAAATCGTGCAGTTCCGTCGAAGATGTCTGGGTCCACCAGTGTTTCGAAACGAGCTGGGTTGGACAGGAATGGCACATAGAAAGTTATGGTGTACACTTTAGATGATGTCACTATCAATTACATCACTTACCTAGGCTATTAATCAATGCTAGTCGCTGCGACATCTGGGATTGCTGACGTAGATTTCAGGGCAAATTGAAAACCATGAGAAGTTTGCCTCCTGGATATGGAATCGAGCTAGATTTTTTATCATGGCTACAGAACCACTTGCCTCTCCCTAAAGAACCTAATTTGGCAAAAGTGGACCTGTAGAGATTTTTCTAAAAATCACTTATCATTTGCCACAAAGTAGCATTTGTATCGGTGAAATCTTGTAATTCCATCGAAGATGTTCGGGTCCACCCGCATTACGAAACAAGATGGGTAGGATAGGAATGGCACATAGAAAGTTAGGGTGAACACTTTAGATGATGTCACTATCAATTACATCACTTACCCAAGATATTAATGAATGCCGGTGGCCGTGACACCGGGGACTGCCGACGTAGATTTTAGGGCAAATTTAAAACCATGGGAACTTTGCCTTTCAGATATGGAATCGAGCTAGATTTTTTTCACAACTGTAGAAACACTTGCCTCACCCAAGAGAACCTGAATTGGCAAAAGTGAACTCCTGGAGATTTTTCTAAAAATCACTTATTGTAGGCCACAAAGTAGCATTTGTTTCGGTGAAATCTTGCAATTAAATCGAAGATGTCTAGGTCCACCGAATGTTTCAAAACGAGCTGGGTAGGACAGGAATGGCACATAAAAAGTTAGGGTGGATATGTTAGATGATGTCACTATCAATTACATCACTTACATAGGCCGTTAATGAACGGTGGTGGCCACGACACTGGGGACTGCCGACGTTGATTTTCGGGCAAATTGAAAACCATAAGAACTTTGCCTTTCAGATAAGGAATCGAGCTAGATTTTTTTCATGGCTGCAGAATCACTTGTCTCACCCTAGAGAACCAAAATTGGCAAAAGTGAAACCCAAGAGATTTTTCTAAAAATCATTTATCATAGAACACAAAGTAACATTTGTTTCGGTGAAATCTCGCAATTCCGTCGAAGATGTCTGGGACCACCCGTGTCCCGAAACAAGCTGGGTAGGACAGGAATGGCACATAGAAAGTTAGGATTGATAGGTTAGATGATGTTACTATCAATTATATCACTTACCCTATCCATTAATGAAAGCTCGTGGCCGTGACACTGGGTACTGCCGACGTAGATTTCAGGGCAAATTGAAAACCATGAGAACTTTGCCTTCCGGATATGGAATCGAGCTAAATTTTTTTCATAGCTGTAGAATCACTTGCCACACCCTATAGAACCTAATTTTATAAAAGTGGACCTCCAGATTTTTTTTGTAAAAATTACTCATCATGGGCCACAAAGTAGCATTTGTTTCGGTGAAATCGTGCAGTTCCGTCGAAGATGTCTGGGTCCACCAGTGTTTCGAAACGAGCTGGGTTGGACAGGAATGGCACATAGAAAGTTATGGTGTACACTTTAGATGATGTCACTATCAATTACATCACTTACCTAGGCTATTAATAATTGCTAGTCGCTGCGACATCTGGGATTGCTGACGTAGATTTCAGGGCAAATTGAAAACCATGAGAAGTTTGCCTCCTGGATATGGAATCGAGCTAGATTTTTTATCATGGCTACAGAACCACTTGCCTCTCCCTAAAGAACCTAATTTGGCAAAATTGGACCAGTAGAGATTTTTCTAAAAATCACTTATCATTTGCCACAAAGTAGCATTTGTATCGGTGAAATCTTGTAATTCCATCGAAGATGTTCGGGTCCACCCGCATTACGAAACAAGATGGGTAGGATAGGAATGGCACATAGAAAGTTAGGGTGAACACTTTAGATGATGTCACTATCAATTACATCACTTACCCAAGATATTAATGAATGCCGGTGGCCGTGACACCGGGGACTGCCGACGTAGATTTTAGGGCAAATTTAAAACCATGGGAACTTTGCCTTTCAGATATGGAATCGAGCTAGATTTTTTTCACAACTGTAGAAACACTTGCCTCACCCAAGAGAACCTGAATTGGCAAAAGTGAACTCCTGGAGATTTTTCTAAAAATCACTTATTGTAGGCCACAGAGTAGCATTTGTTTCGGTGAAATCTTGCAATTAAATCGAAGATGTCTAGGTCCACCGAATGTTTCAAAACGAGCTGGGTAGGACAGGAATGGCACATAAAAAGTTAGGGTGGATATGTTAGATGATGTCACTATCAATTACATCACTTACATAGGCCGTTAACGAACGGTGGTGGCCACGACACTGGGGACTGCCGACGTTGATTTTCGGGCAAATTGAAAACCATAAGAACTTTGCCTTTCAGATAAGGAATCGAGCTAGATTTTTTTCATGGCTGCAGAATCACTTGCCTCACCCTAGAGAACCAAAATTGGCAAAAGTGAAACCCAAGAGATTTTTCTAAAAATCATTTATCATAGAACACAAAGTAACATTTGTTTCGGTGAAATCTCGCAATTCCGTCGAAGATGTCTGGGACCACCCGTGTCCCGAAACAAGCTGGGTAGGACAGGAATGGCACATAGAAAGTTAGGATTGATAGGTTAGATGATGTTACTATCAATTATATCACTTACCCTATCCATTAATGAAAGCTCGTGGCCGTGACACTGGGTACTGCCGACGTAGATTTCAGGGCAAATTGAAAACCATGAGAACTTTGCCTTCCGGATATGGAATCGAGCTAAATTTTTTTCATAGCTGTAGAATCACTTGCCACACCCTATAGAACCTAATTTTATAAAAGTGGACCTCCAGATTTTTTTGTAAAAATTACTCATCATGGGCCACAAAGTAGCATTTGTTTCGGTGAAATCGTGCAGTTCCGTCGAAGATGTCTGGGTCCACCAGTGTTTCGAAACGAGCTGGGTTGGACAGGAATGACACATAGAAAGTTATGGTGTACACTTTAGATGATGTCACTATCAATTACATCACTTACCTAGGCTATTAATCAATGCTAGTCGCTGCGACATCTGGGATTGCTGACGTAGATTTCAGGGCAAATTGAAAACCATGAGAAGTTTGCCTCCTGGATATGGAATCGAGCTAGATTTTTTATCATGGCTACAGAACCACTTGCCTCTCCCTAAAGAACCTAATTTGGCAAAAGTGGACCTGTAGAGATTTTTCTAAAAATCACTTATCATTTGCCACAAAGTAGCATTTGTATCGGTGAAATCTTGTAATTCCATCGAAGATGTTCGGGTCCACCCGCATTACGAAACAAGATGGGTAGGATAGGAATGGCACATAGAAAGTTAGGGTGAACACTTTAGATGATGTCACTATCAATTACATCACTTACCCAAGATATTAATGAATGCCGGTGGCCGTGACACCGGGGACTGCCGACGTAGATTTTAGGGCAAATTTAAAACCATGGGAACTTTGCCTTTCAGATATGGAATCGAGCTAGATTTTTTTCACAACTGTAGAAACACTTGCCTCACCCAAGAGAACCTGAATTGGCAAAAGTGAACTCCTGGAGATTTTTCTAAAAATCACTTATTGTAGGCCACAGAGTAGCATTTGTTTCGGTGAAATCTTGCAATTAAATCGAAGATGTCTAGGTCCACCGAATGTTTCAAAACGAGCTGGGTAGGACAGGAATGGCACATAAAAAGTTAGGGTGGATATGTTAGATGATGTCACTATCAATTACATCACTTACATAGGCCGTTAATGAACGGTGGTGGCCACGACACTGGGGACTGCCGACGTTGATTTTCGGGCAAATTGAAAACCATAAGAACTTTGCCTTTCAGATAAGGAATCGAGCTAGATTTTTTTCATGGCTGCAGAATCACTTGCCTCACCCTAGAGAACCAAAATTGGCAAAAGTGAAACCCAAGAGATTTTTCTAAAAATCATTTATCATAGAACACAAAGTAACATTTGTTTCGGTGAAATCTCGCAATTCCGTCGAAGATGTCTGGGACCACCCGTGTCCCGAAACAAGCTGGGTAGGACAGGAATGGCACATAGAAAGTTAGGATTGATAGGTTAGATGATGTTACTATCAATTATATCACTTACCCTATCCATTAATGAAAGCTCGTGGCCGTGACACTGGGTACTGCCGACGTAGATTTCAGGGCAAATTGAAAACCATGAGAACTTTGCCTTCCGGATATGGAATCGAGCTAAATTTTTTTCATAGCTGTAGAATCACTTGCCACACCCTATAGAACCTAATTTTATAAAAGTGGACCTCCAGATTTTTTTGTAAAAATTACTCATCATGGGCCATAAAGTAGCATTTGTTTCGGTGAAATCGTGCAGTTCCGTCGAAGATGTCTGGGTCCACCAGTGTTTCGAAACGAGCTGGGTTGGACAGGAATGGCACATAGAAAGTTATGGTGTACACTTTAGATGATGTCACTATCAATTACATCACTTACCTAGGCTATTAATCAATGCTAGTCGCTGCGACATCTGGGATTGCTGACGTAGATTTCAGGGCAAATTGAAAACCATGAGAAGTTTGCCTCCTGGATATGGAATCGAGCTAGATTTTTTATCATGGCTACAGAACCACTTGCCTCTCCCTAAAGAACCTAATTTGGCAAAAGTGGACCTGTAGAGATTTTTCTAAAAATCACTTATCATTTGCCACAAAGTAGCATTTGTATCGGTGAAATCTTGTAACTCCATCGAAGATTTTCGGGTCCACCCGCATTACGAAACAAGATGGGTAGGATAGGAATGGCACATAGAAAGTTAGGGTGAACACTTTAGATGATGTCACTATCAATTACATCACTTACCCAAGATATTAATGAATGCCGGTGGCCGTGACACCGGGGACTACCGATGTAGATTTTAGGGCAAATTTAAAACCATGGGAACTTTGCCTTTCAGATATGGAATCGAGCTAGATTTTTTTCACAACTGTAGAAACACTTGCCTCACCCAAGAGAACCTGAATTGGCAAAAGTGAACTCCTGGAGATTTTTCTAAAAATCACTTATTGTAGGCCACAGAGTAGCATTTGTTTCGGTGAAATCTTGCAATTAAATCGAAGATGTCTAGGTCCACCGAATGTTTCAAAACGAGCTGGGTAGGACAGGAATGGCACATAAAAAGTTAGGGTGGATATGTTGGATGATGTCACTATCAATTACATCACTTACATAGGCCGTTAATGAACGGTGGTGGCCACGACACTGGGGACTGCCGACGTTGATTTTCGGGCAAATTGAAAACCATAAGAACTTTGCCTTTCAGATAATGAATCGAGCTAGATTTTTTTCATGGCTGTAGAATCACTTGCCTCACCCTAGAGAACCAAAATTGGCAAAAGTGAAACCCAAGAGATTTTTCTAAAAATCATTTATCATAGAACACAAAGTAACTTTTGTTTCGGTGAAATCTCGCAATTCCGTCGAAGATGTCTCGGACCACCCGTGTCCCGAAACAAGCTGGGCAGGACAGGAATGGCACATAGAAAGTTAGGATTGATAGGTTAGATGATGTTACTATCAATTATATCACTTACCCTATCCATTAATGAAAGCTCGTGGCCGTGACACTGGGTACTGCCGACGTAGATTTCAGGGCAAATTGAAAACCATGAGAACTTTGCCTTCCGGATATGGAATCGAGCTAAATTTTTTTCATAGCTGTAGAATCACTTGCCACACCCTATAGAACCTAATTTTATAAAAGTGGACCTCCAGATTTTTTTGTAAAAATTACTCATCATGGGCCACAAAGTAGCATTTGTTTCGGTGAAATCGTGCAATTCCGTCGAAGATGTCTGGGTCCACCAGTGTTTCGAAACGAGCTGGGTTGGACAGGAATGGCACATAGAAAGTTATGGTGTACACTTTAGATGATGTCACTATCAATTACATCACTTACCTAGGCTATTAATCAATGCTAGTCGCTGCGACATCTGGGATTGCTGACGTAGATTTCAGGGCAAATTGAAAACCATGAGAAGTTTGCCTTCTGGATATGGAATCGAGCTAGATTTTTTATCATGGCTACAGAACCACTTGCCTCTCCCTAAAGAACCTAATTTGGCAAAAGTGGACCCGTAGAGATTTTTCTAAAAATCACTTATCATTTGCCACAAAGTAGCATTTGTATCGGTGAAATCTTGTAATTCCATCGAAGATGTTCGGGTCCACCCGCATTACGAAACAAGATGGGTAGGATAGGAATGGCACATAGAAAGTTAGGGTGAACACTTTAGATGATGTCACTATCAATTACATCACTTACCCAAGATATTAATGAATGCCGGTGGCCGTGACACCGGGGACTGCCGACGTAGATTTTAGGGCAAATTTAAAACCATGGGAACTTTGCCTTTCAGATATGGAATCGAGCTAGATTTTTTTCACAACTGTAGAAACACTTGCCTCACCCAAGAGAACCCGAATTGGCAAAAGTGAACTCCTGGAGATTTTTCTAAAAATCACTTATTGTAGGCCACAGAGTAGCATTTGTTTCGGTGAAATCTTGCAATTAAATCGAAGATGTCTAGGTCCACCGAATGTTTCAAAACGAGCTGGGTAGGACAGGAATGGCACATAAAAAGTTAGGGTGGATATGTTAGATGATGTCACTATCAATTACATCACTTACATAGGCCGTTAACGAACGGTGGTGGCCACGACACTGGGGACTGCCGACGTTGATTTTCGGGCAAATTGAAAACCATAAGAACTTTGCCTTTCAGATAAGGAATCGAGCTTGATTTTTTTCATGGCTGCAGAATCACTTGCCTCACCCTAGAGAACCAAAATTAGCAAAAGTGAAACCCAAGAGATTTTTCTAAAAATCATTTATCATAGAACACAAAGTAACATTTGTTTCGGTGAAATCTCGCAATTCCGTCGAAGATGTCTGGGACCACCCGTGTCCCGAAACAAGCTGGGCAGGACAGGAATGGCACATAGAAAGTTAGGATTGATAGGTTAGATGATGTTACTATCAATTATATCACTTACCCTATCCATTAATGAAAGCTCGTGGCCGTGACAATGGGTACTGCCGACGTAAATTTCAGGGCAAATTGAAAACCATGAGAACTTTGCCTTCCGGATATGGAATCGAGCTAAATTTTTTTCATAGCTGTAGAATCACTTGCCACACCCTATAGAACCTAATTTTATAAAAGTGGACCTCCAGATTTTTTTGTAAAAATTACTCATCATGGGCCACAAAGTAGCATTTGTTTCGGTGAAATCGTGCAATTCCGTCGAAGATGTCTGGGTCCACCAGTGTTTCGAAACGAGCTGGGTTGGACAGGAATGGCACATAGAAAGTTATGGTGAACACTTTAGATGATGTCACTATCAATTACATCACTTACCTAGGCTATTAATCAATGCTAGTCGCTGCGACATCTGCGATTGCTGACGTAGATTTCAGGGCAAATTGAAAACCATGAGAAGTTTGCCTTCTGGATATGGAATCGAGCTAGATTTTTTATCATGGCTACAGAACCACTTGCCTCTCCCTAAAGAACCTAATTTGGCAAAAGTGGACCCGTAGAGATTTTTCTAAAAATCACTTATCATTTGCCACAAAGTAGCATTTGTATCGGTGAAATCTTGTAATTCCATCGAAGATGTTCGGGTCCACCCGCATTACGAAACAAGATGGGTAGGATAGGAATGGCACATAGAAAGTTAGGGTGAACACTTTAGATGATGTCACTATCAATTACATCACTTACCCAAGATATTAATGAATGCCGGTGGCCGTGACACCGGGGACTGCCGACGTAGATTTTAGGGCAAATTTAAAACCATGGGAACTTTGCCTTTCAGATATGGAATCGAGCTAGATTTTTTTCACAACTGTAGAAACACTTGCCTCACCCAAGAGAACCTAAATTGGCAAAAGTGAACTCCTGGAGATTTTTCTAAAAATCACTTATTGTAGGCGACAGAGTAGCATTTGTTTCGGTGAAATCTTGCAATTAAATTGAAGATGTCTAGGTCCACCGAATGTTTCAAAACGAGCTGGGTAGGACAGGAATGGCACATAAAAAGTTAGGGTGGATATGTTAGATGATGTCACTATCAATTACATCACTTACATAGGCCGTTAATGAACGGTGGTGGCCACGACACTGGGGACTGCCGACGTTGATTTTCGGGCAAATTGAAAACCATAAGAACTTTGCCTTTCAGATAAGGAATCGAGCTAGATTTTTTTCATGGCTGCAGAATCACTTGCCTCACCCTAGAGAACCAAAATTGGCAAAAGTGAAACCCAAGAGATTTTTCTAAAAATCATTTATCATAGAACACAAAGTAACATTTGTTTCGGTGAAATCTCACAATTCCGTCGAAGATGTCTGGGACCACCCGTGTCCCGAAACAAGCTGGGTAGGACATGAATGGCACATAGAAAGTTAGGATTGATAGGTTAGATGATGTTAATATCAATTATATCACTTACCCTATCCATTAATGAAGGCTCGTGGCCGTGACAATGGGTACTGCCGACGTAGATTTCAGGGCAAATTGAAAACCATGAGAACTTTGCCTTCCGGATATGGAATCGAGCTAAATTTTTTTCATAGCTGTAGAATCACTTGCCACACCCTATAGAACCTAATTTTATAAAAGTGGACCTCCAGATTTTTTTGTAAAAATTACTCATCATGGGCCACAAAGTAGCATTTGTTTCGGTGAAATCGTGCAATTCCGTCGAAGATGTCTGGGTCCACCAGTGTTTCGAAACGAGCTGGGTTGGACAGGAATGGCACATAGAAAGTTATGGTGTACACTTTAGATGATGTCACTATCAATTACATCACTTACCTAGGCTATTAGTCAATGCTAGTCGCTGCGACATCTGCGATTGCTGACGTAGATTTCAGGGCAAATTGAAAACCATGAGAAGTTTGCCTTCTGGATATGGAATCGAGCTAGATTTTTTATCATGGCTACAGAACCAATTGCCTCTCCCTAAAGATCCTAATTTGGCAAAAGTGGACCCGTAGAGATTTTTCTAAAAATCACTTATCATTTGCCACAAAGTAGCATTTGTATCGGTGAAATTTTGTAATTTCATCGAAGATGTTCGGGTCCACCCGCATTACGAAACAAGATGGGTAGGATAGGAATGGCACATAGAAAGTTTGGGTGAACACTTTAGATGATGTCACTATCAATTACATCACTTACCCAAGATATTAATGAATGCCGGTGGCCGTGACACCGGGGACTGCCGACGTAGATTTTAGGGCAAATTTAAAACCATGGGAACTTTGCCTTTCAGATATGGAATCGAGCTAGATTTTTTTCACAACTGTAGAAACACTTGCCTCACCCAAGAGAACTGGAATTGGCAAAAGTGAACTCCTGGAGATTTTTCTAAAAATCACTTATTGTAGGCCACAGAGTAGCATTTGTTTCGGTGAAATCTTGCAATTAAATTGAAGATGTCTAGGTCCACCGAATGTTTCAAAACGAGCTGGGTAGGACAGGAGTGGCACATAAAAAGTTAGGGTGGATATGTTAGATGATGTCACTATCAATTACATCACTTACATAGGCCGTTAATGAACGGTGGTGGCCACGACACTGGGGACTGCCGACGTTGATTTTTGGGCAAATTGAAAACAATAAGAACTTTGCCTTTCAGATAAGGAATCGAGCTAGATTTTTTTCGTGGCTGTAGAATCACTTGCCTCACCCTAGAGAACCAAAATTGGCAAAAATGAAACCCAAGAGATTTTTCTAAAAATCATTTATCATAGAACACAAAGTAACATTTGTTTCGGTGAAATCTCGCAATTCCGTCGAAGATGTCTGGGACCACCCGTGTCCCGAAACAAGCTGGGTAGGACAGGAATGGCACATAGAAAGTTAGGATTGATAGGTTAGATGATGTTACTATCAATTATATCACTTACCCTATCCATTAATGAAAGCTCGTGGCCTTGACAATGGGTACTGCCGACGTAGATTTCAGGGCAAATTGAAAACCATGAGAACTTTGCCTTCCGGATATGGAATCGAGCTAAATTTTTTTCATAGCTGTAGAATCACTTGCCACACCCTATAGAACCTAATTTTATAAAAGTGGACCTCCAGATTTTTTTGTAAAAATTACTCATCATGGGCCACAAAGTAGCATTTGTTTCGGTGAAATCGTGCAATTCCGTCGAAGATGTCTGGGTCCACCAGTGTTTCGAAACGAGCTGGGTTGGACAGGAATGGCACATAGAAAGTTATGGTGTACACTTTAGATGATGTCACTATCAATTACATCACTTACCTAGGCTATTAATCAATGCTAGTCGCTGCGACATCTGGGATTGCTGACGTAGATTTCAGGGCAAATTGAAAACCATGAGAAGTTTGCCTTCTGGATATGGAATCGAGCTAGATTTTTTATCATGGCTACAGAACCACTTGCCTCTCCCTAAAGAACCTAATTTGGCAAAAGTGGACCCGTAGAGATTTTTCTAAAAATCACTTATCAGTTCCCACAAAGTAGCATTTGTATCGGTGAAATCTTGTAATTCCATCGAAGATGTTCGGGTCCACCCACATTACGAAACAAGATGGGTAGGATAGGAATGGCACATAGAAAGTTAGGGTGAACACTTTAGATGATGTCACTATCAATTACATCACTTACCCAAGATATTAATGAATGCCGGTGGCCGTGACACCGGGGACTGCCGACGTAGATTTTAGGGCAAATTTAAAACCATGGGAACTTTGCCTTTCAGATATGGAATCGAGCTAGATTTTTTTCACAACTGTAGAAACACTTGCCTCACCCAAGAGAACTGGAATTGGCAAAAGTGAACTCCTGGAGATTTTTCTAAAAATCACTTATTGTAGGCCACAGAGTAGCATTTGTTTCGGTGAAATCTTGCAATTAAATCGAAGATGTCTAGGTCCACCGAATGTTTCAAAACGAGCTGGGTAGGACAGGAATGGCACATAAAAAGTTAGGGTGGATATGTTAGATGATGTCACTATCAATTACATCACTTACATAGGCCGTTAACGAACGGTGGTGGCCACGACACTGGGGACTGCCGACGTTGATTTTCGGGCAAATTGAAAACCATAAGAACTTTGCCTTTCAGATAAGGAATCGAGCTAGATTTTTTTCATGGCTGCAGAATCACTTGCCTCACCCTAGAGAACCAAAATTGGCAAAAGTGAAACCCAAGAGATTTTTCTAAAAATCATTTATCATAGAACACAAAGTAACATTTGTTTCGGTGAAATCTCGCAATTCCGTCGAAGATGTCTGGGACCACCCGTGTCCCGAAACAAGCTGGGTAGGACAGGAATGGCACATAGAAAGTTAGGATTGATAGGTTAGATGATGTTACTATCAATTATATCACTTACCCTATCCATTAATGAAAGCTCATGGCCGTGACAATGGGTACTGCCGACGTAGATTTCAGGGCAAATTGAAAACCATGAGAACTTTGCCTTCCGGATATGGAATCGAGCTAAATTTTTTTCATAGCTGTAGAATAACTTGCCACACCCTATAGAACCTAATTTTATAAAAGTGGACCTCCAGATTTGTTTTGTAAAAATTACTCATCATGGGCCACAAAGTAGCATTTGTTTCGGTGAAATCGTGCAATTCCGTCGAAGATGTCTGGGTCCACCAGTGTTTCGAAACGAGCTGGGTTGGACAGGAATGGCACATAGAAAGTTATGGTGTACACTTTAGATGATGTCACTATCAATTACATCACTTACCTAGGCTATTAATCAATGCTAGTCGCTGCGACATCTGGGATTGCTGACGTAGATTTCAGGGCAAATTGAAAACCATGAGAAGTTTGCCTTCTGGATATGGAATCGAGCTAGATTTTTTATCATGGCTACAGAACCACTTGCCTCTCCCTAAAGAACCTAATTTGGCAAAAGTGGACCCGTAGTGATTTTTCTAAAAATCACTTATCATTTGCCACAAAGTAGCATTTGTATCGGTGAAATCTTGTAATTCCATCGAAGATGTTCGGGTCCACCCGCATTACGAAACAAGATGGGTAGGATAGGAATGGCACATAGAAAGTTAGGGTGAACACTTTAGATGATGTCACTATCAATTACATCACTTCCCCAAGATATTAATGAATGCCGGTGGCCGTGACACCGGGGACTGCCGACGTAGATTTTAGGGCAAATTTAAAACCATGGGAACTTTGCCTTTCAGATATGGAATCGAGCTAGATTTTTTTCACAACTGTAGAAACACTTGCCTCACCCAAGAGAACCTGAATTGGCAAAAGTGAACTCCTGGAGATTTTTCTAAAAATCACTTATTGTAGGCCACAGAGTAGCATTTGTTTCGGTGAAATCTTGCAATTAAATCGAAGATGTCTAGGTCCACCGAATGTTTCAAAACGAGCTGGGTAGGACAGGAATGGCACATAAAAAGTTACGGTGGATATGTTAGATGATGTCACTATCAATTACATCACTTACATAGGCCGTTAATGAACGGTGGTGGCCACGACACTGGGGACTGCCGACGTTGATTTTCGGGCAAATTGAAAACCATAAGAACTTTGCCTTTCAGATAAGGAATCGAGCTAGATTTTTTTCATGGCTGCAGAATCACTTGCCTCACCCTAGAGAACCAAAATTGGCAAAAGTGAAACCCAAGAGATTTTTCTAAAAATCATTTATCATAGAACACAAAGTAACATTTGTTTCGGTGAAATCTCGCAATTCCGTCGAAGATGTCTGGGACCACCCGTGTCCCGAAACAAGCTGGGTAGGACAGGAATGGCACATAGAAAGTTAGGATTGATAGGCTAGATGATGTTACTATCAATTATATCACTTACCCTATCCATTAATGAAAGCTCGTGGCCGTGACACTGGGTACTGCCGACGTAGATTTCAGGGCAAATTGAAAACCATGAGAACTTTGCCTTCCGGATATGGAATCGAGCTAAATTTTTTTCATAGCTGTAGAATCACTTGCCACACCCTATAGAACCTAATTTTATAAAAGTGGACCTCCAGATTTTTTTGTAAAAATTACTCATCATGGGCCACAAAGTAGCATTTGTTTCGGTGAAATCGTGCAATTCCGTCGAAGATGTCTGGGTCCACCAGTGTTTCGAAACGAGCTGGGTTGGACAGGAATGGCACATAGAAAGTTATGGTGTACACTTTAGATGATGTCACTATCAATTACATCACTTACCTAGGCTATTAATCAATGCTAGTCGCTGCGACATCTGGGATTGCTGACGTAGATTTCAGGGCAAATTGAAAACCATGAGAAGTTTGCCTTCTGGATATGGAATCGAGCTAGATTTTTTATCATGGCTACAGAACCACTTGCCTCTCCCTAAAGAACCTAATTTGGCAAAAGTGGACCCGTAGAGATTTTTCTAAAAATCACTTATCATTTGCCACAAAGTAGCATTTGTATCGGTGAAATCTTGTAATTCCATCGAAGATGTTCGGGTCCACCCGCATTACGAAACAAGATGGGTAGGATACGAATGGCACATAGAAAGTTAGGGTGAACACTTTAGATGATGTCACTATCAATTACATCACTTACCCAAGATATTAATGAATGCCGGTGGCCGTGACACCGGGGACTGCCGACGTAGATTTTAGGGCAAATTTAAAACCATGGGAACTTTGCCTTTCAGATATGGAATCGAGCTAGATTTTTTTCACAACTGTAGAAACACTTGCCTCACCCAAGAGAACCTGAATTGGCAAAAGTGAACTCCTGGAGATTTTTCTAAAAATCACTTATTGTAGGCCACAGAGTAGCATTTGTTTCGGTGAAATCTTGCAATTAAATCGAAGATGTCTAGGTCCACCGAATGTTTCAAAACGAGCTGGGTAGGACAGGAATGGCACATAAAAAGTTAGGGTGGATATGTTAGATGATGTCACTATCAATTACATCACTTACATAGGCCGTTAATGAACGGTGGTGGCCACGACACTGGGGACTGCCGACGTTGATTTTCGGGCAAATTGAAAACCATAAGAACTTTGCCTTTCAGATAAGGAATCGAGCTAGATTTTTTTCATGGCTGCAGAATCACTTGCCTCACCCTAGAGAACCAAAATTGGCAAAAGTGAAACCCAAGAGATTTTTCTAAAAATCATTTATCATAGAACACAAAGTAACATTTGTTTCGGTGAAATCTCGCAATTCCGTCGAAGATGTCTGGGACCACCCGTGTCCCGAAACAAGCTGGGTAGGACAGGAATGGCACATAGAAAGTTAGGATTGATAGGTTAGATGATGTTACTATCAATTATATCACTTACCCTATCCATTAATGAAAGCTCGTGGCCGTGACAATGGGTACTGCCGACGTAGATTTCAGGGCAAATTGAAAACCATGAGAACTTTGCCTTCCGGATATGGAATCGAGCTAAATTTTTTTCATAGTTGTAGAATAACTTGCCACACCCTATAGAACCTAATTTTATAAAAGTGGACCTCCAGATTTTTTTGTAAAAATTACTCATCATGGGCCACAAAGTAGCATTTGTTTCGGTGAAATCGTGCAATTCCGTCGAAGATGTCTGGGTCCACCAGTGTTTCGAAACGAGCTGGGTTGGACAGGAATGGCACATAGAAAGTTATGGTGTACACTTTAGATGATGTCACTATCAATTACATCACTTACCTAGGCTATTAATCAATGCTAGTCGCTGCGACATCTGGGATTGCTGACGTAGATTTCAGGGCAAATTGAAAACCATGAGAAGTTTGCCTTCTGGATATGGAATCGAGCTAGATTTTTTATCATGGCTACAGAACCACTTGCCTCTCCCTAAAGAACCTAATTTGGCAAAAGTGGACCCGTAGAGATTTTTCTAAAAATCACTTATCATTTGCCACAAAGTAGCATTTGTATCGGTGAAATCTTGTAATTCCATCGAAGATGTTCGGGTCCACCCGCATTACGAAACAAGATGGGTAGGATAGGAATGGCACATAGAAAGTTAGGGTGAACACTTTAGATGATGTCACTATCAATTACATCACTTACCCAAGATATTAATGAATGCCGGTGGCCGTGACACCGGGGACTGCCGACGTAGATTTTAGGGCAAATTTAAAACCATGGGAACTTTGCCTTTCAGATATGGAATCGAGCTAGATTTTTTTCACAACTGTAGAAACACTTGCCTCACCCAAGAGAACCTGAATTGGCAAAAGTGAACTCCTGGAGATTTTTCTAAAAATCACTTATTGTAGGCCACAGAGTAGCATTTGTTTCGGTGAAATCTTGCAATTAAATCGAAGATGTCTAGGTCCACCGAATGTTTCAAAACGAGCTGGGTAGGACAGGAATGGCACATAAAAACTTAGGGTGGATATGTTAGATGATGTCACTATCAATTACATCACTTACATAGGCCGTTAATGAACGGTGGTGGCCACGACACTGGGGACTGCCGACGTTGATTTTCGGGCAAATTGAAAACCATAAGAACTTTGCCTTTCAGATAAGGAATCGAGCTAGATTTTTTTCATGGCTGCAGAATCACTTGCCTCACCCTAGAGAACCAAAATTGGCAAAAGTGAAACCCAAGAGATTTTTCTAAAAATCATTTATCATAGAACACAAAGTAACATTTGTTTCGGTGAAATCTCGCAATTCCGTCGAAGATGTCTGGGACCACCCGTGTCCCGAAACAAGCTGGGTAGGACAGGAATGGCACATAGAAAGTTAGGATTGATAGGTTAGATGATGTTACTATCAATTATATCACTTACCCTATCCATTAATGAAAGCTCGTGGCCGTGACAATGGGTACTGCCGACGTAGATTTCAGGGCAAATTGAAAACCATGAGAACTTTGCCTTCCGGATATGGAATCGAGCTAAATTTTTTTCATAGCTGTAGAATCACTTGCCACACCCTATAGAACCTAATTTTATAAAAGTGGACCTCCAGATTTTTTTGTAAAAATTACTCATCATGGGCCACAAAGTAGCATTTGTTTCGGTGAAATCGTGCAATTCCGTCGAAGATGTCTGGGTCCACCAGTGTTTCGAAACGAGCTGGGTTGGACAGGAATGGCACATAGAAAGTTATGGTGTACACTTTAGATGATGTCACTATCAATTACATCACTTACCTAGGCTATTAATCAATGCTAGTCGCTGCGACATCTGCGATTGCTGACGTAGATTTCAGGGCAAATTGAAAACCATGAGAAGTTTGCCTTCTGGATATGGAATCGAGCTAGATTTTTTATCATGGCTACAGAACCACTTGCCTCTCCCTAAAGAACCTAATTTGGCAAAAGTGGACCCGTAGAGATTTTTCTAAAAATCACTTATCATTTGCCACAAAGTAGCATTTGTATCGGTGAAATCTTGTAATTCCGTCGAAGATGTTCGGGTCCACCCGCATTACGAAACAAGATGGGTAGGATAGGAATGGCACATAGAAAGTTAGGGTGAACACTTTAGATGATGTCACTATCAATTACATCACTTACCCAAGATATTAATGAATGCCGGTGGCCGTGACACCGGGGACTGCCGACGTAGATTTTAGGGCAAATTTAAAACCATGGGAACTTTGCCTTTCAGATATGGAATCGAGCTAGATTTTTTTCACAACTGTAGAAACACTTGCCTCACCCAAGAGAACCTGAATTGGCAAAAGTGAACTCCTGGAGATTTTTCTAAAAATCACTTATTATAGGCCACAGAGTAGCATTTGTTTCGGTGAAATCTTGCAATTAAATCGAAGATGTCTAGGTCCACCGAATGTTTCAAAACGAGCTGGGTAGGACAGGAATGGCACATAAAAAGTTAGGGTGTATATGTTAGATGATGTCACTATCAATTACATCACTTACATAGGCCGTTAATGAACGGTGGTGGCCACGACACTGGGGACTGCCGACGTTGATTTTCGGGCAAATTGAAAACCATAAGAACTTTGCCTTTCCGATAACGAATCGAGCTAGATTTTTTTCATGGCTGCAGAATCACTTGCCTCACCCTAGAGAACCAAAATTGGCAAAAGTGAAACCCAAGAGATTTTTTCTAAAAATCATTTATCATAGAACACAAAGTAACTTTTGTTTCGGTGAAATCTCGCAATTCCGTCGAAGATGTCTAGGACCACCCGTGTCCCGAAACAAGCTGGGTAGGACAGGAATGGCACATAGAAAGTTAGGATTGATAGGCTAGATGATGTTACTATCAATTATATCACTTACCCTATCCATTAATGAAAGCTCGTGGCCGTGACACTGGGTACTGCCGACGTAGATTTCAGGGCAAATTGAAAACCATGAGAACTTTGCCTTCCGGATATGGAATCGAGCTAAATTTTTTTCATAGCTGTAGAATCACTTGCCACACCCTATAGAACCTAATTTTATAAAAGTGGACCTCCAGATTTTTTTGTAAAAATTACTCATCATGGGCCACAAAGTAGCATTTGTTTCGGTGAAATCGTGCAATTCCGTCGAAGATGTCTGGGTCCACCAGTGTTTCGAAACGAGCTGGGTTGGACAGGAATGGCACATAGAAAGTTATGGTGTACACTTTAGATGATGTCACTATCAATTACATCACTTACCTAGGCTATTAATCAATGCTAGTCGCTGCGACATCTGGGATTGCTGACGTAGATTTCAGGGCAAATTGAAAACCATGAGAAGTTTGCCTTCTGGATATGGAATCGAGCTAGATTTTTTATCATGGCTACAGAACCACTTGCCTCTCCCTAAAGAACCTAATTTGGCAAAAGTGGACCCGTAGAGATTTTTCTAAAAATCACTTATCATTTGCCACAAAGTAGCATTTGTATCGGTGAAATCTTGTAATTCCATCGAAGATGTTCGGGTCCACCCGCATTACGAAACAAGATGGGTAGGATAGGAATGGCACATAGAAAGTTAGGGTGAACACTTTAGATGATGTCACTATCAATTACATCACTTACCCAAGATATTAATGAATGCCGGTGGCCGTGACACCGGGGACTGCCGACGTAGATTTTAGGGCAAATTTAAAACCATGGGAACTTTGCCTTTTAGATATGGAATCGAGCTAGATTTTTTTCACAACTGTAGAAACACTTGCCTCACCCAAGAGAACCTGAATTGGCAAAAGTGAACTCCTGGAGATTTTTCTAAAAATCACTTATTGTAGGCCACAGAGTAGCATTTGTTTCGGTGAAATCTTGCAATTAAATCGAAGATGTCTAGGTCCACCAAATGTTTCAAAACGAGCTAGGTAGGACAGGAATGGCACATAAAATTTAGGGTGGATATGTTAGATGATGTCACTATCAATTACATCACTTACATAGGCCGTTAATGAACGGTGGTGGCCACGACACTGGGGACTGCCGACGTTGATTTTCGGGCAAATTGAAAACCATAAGAACTTTGCCTTTCAGATAACGAATCGAGCTAGATTTTTTTCATGGCTGCAGAATCACTTGCCTCACCCTAGAGAACCAAAATTGGCAAAAGTGAAACCCAAGAGATTTTTCTAAAAATCATTTATCATAGAACACAAAGTAACTTTTGTTTCGGTGAAATCTCGCAATTCCGTCGAAGATGTCTGGGACCACCCGTGTCCCGAAACAAGCTGGGTAGGACAGGAATGGCACATAGAAAGTTAGGATTGATAGGTTAGATGATGTTACTATCAATTATATCACTTACCCTATCCATTAATGAAAGCTCGTGGCCGTGACACTGGGTACTGCCGACGTAGATTTCAGGGCAAATTGAAAACCATGAGAACTTTGCCTTCCGGATATGGAATCGAGCTAAATTTTTTTCATAGCTGTAGAATCACTTGCCACACCCTATAGAACCTAATTTTATAAAAGTGGACCTCCAGATTTTTTTGTAAAAATTACTCATCATGGGCCACAAAGTAGCATTTGTTTCGGTGAAATCGTGCAATTCCGTCGAAGATGTCTGGGTCCACCAGTGTTTCGAAACGAGCTGGGTTGGACAGGAATGGCACATAGAAAGTTATGGTGTACACTTTAGATGATGTCACTATCAATTACATCACTTACCTAGGCTATTAATCAATGCTAGTCGCTGCGACATCTGCGATTGCTGACGTAGATTTCAGGGCAAATTGAAAACCATGAGAAGTTTGCCTTCTGGATATGGAATCGAGCTAGATTTTTTATCATGGCTACAGAACCACTTGCCTCTCCCTAAAGAACCTAATTTGGCAAAAGTGGACCCGTAGAGATTTTTCTAAAAATCACTTATCATTTGCCACAAAGTAGCATTTGTATCGGTGAAATCTTGTAATTCCATCGAAGATGTTCGGGTCCACCCGCATTACGAAACAAGATGGGTAGGATAGGAATGGCACATAGAAAGTTAGGGTGAACACTTTAGATGATGTCACTATCAATTACATCACTTACCCAAGATATTAATGAATGCCGGTGGCCGTGACACCGGGGACTGCCGACGTAGATTTTAGGGCAAATTTAAAACCATGGGAACTTTACCTTTCAGATATGGAATCGAGCTAGATTTTTTTCACAACTGTAGAAACACTTGCCTCACCAAAGAGAACCTGAATTGGCAAAAGTGAACTCCTGGAGATTTTTCTAAAAATCACTTATTGTAGGCCACAGAGTAGCATTTGTTTCGGTGAAATCTTGCAATTAAATCGAAGATGTCTAGGTCCACCGAATGTTTCAAAACGAGCTGGGTAGGACAGGAATGGCACATAAAATTTAGGGTGGATATGTTAGATGATGTCACTATCAATTACATCACTTACATAGGCCGTTAATGAACGGTGGTGGCCACGACACTGGGGACTGCCGACATTGATTTTCGGGCAAATTGAAAACCATAAGAACTTTGCCTTTCAGATAACGAATCGAGCTAGATTTTTTTCATGGCTGCAGAATCACTTGCCTCACCCTAGAGAACCAAAATTGGCAAAAGTGAAACCCAAGAGATTTTTCTAAAAATCATTTATCATAGAACACAAAGTAACTTTTGTTTCGGTGAAATCTCGCAATTCCGTCGAAGATGTCTGGGACCACCCGTGTCCCGAAACAAGCTGGGTAGGACAGGAATGGCACATAGAAAGTTAGGATTGATAGGTTAGATGATGTTACTATCAATTATATCACTTACCCTATCCATTAATGAAAGCTCGTGGCCGTGACACTGGGTACTGCCGACGTAGATTTCAGGGCAAATTGAAAACCATGAGAACTTTGCCTTCCGGATATGGAATCGAGCTAAATTTTTTTCATAGCTGTAGAATCACTTGCCACACCCTATAGAACCTAATTTTATAAAAGTGGACCTCCAGATTTTTTTGTAAAAATTACTCATCATGGGCCACAAAGTAGCATTTGTTTCGGTGAAATCGTGCAATTCCGTCGAAGATGTCTGGGTCCACCAGTGTTTCGAAACGAGCTGGGTTGGACAGGAATGGCACATAGAAAGTTATGGTGTACACTTTAGATGATGTCACTATCAATTACATCACTTACCTAGGCTATTAATCAATGCTAGTCGCTGCGACATCTGCGATTGCTGACGTAGATTTCAGGGCAAATTGAAAACCATGAGAAGTTTGCCTTCTGGATATGGAATCGAGCTAGATTTTTTATCATGGCTACAGAACCACTTGCCTCTCTCTAAAGAACCTAATTTGGCAAAAGTGGACCCGTAGAGATTTTTCTAAAAATCACTTATCATTTGCCACAAAGTAGCATTTGTATCGGTGAAATCTTGTAATTCCATCGAAGATGTTCGGGTCCACCCGCATTACGAAACAAGATGGGTAGGATAGGAATGGCACATAGAAAGTTAGGGTGAACACTTTAGATGATGTCACTATCAATTACATCACTTACCCAAGATATTAATGAATGCCGGTGGCCGTGACACCGGGGACTGCCGACGTAGATTTTAGGGCAAATTTAAAACCATGGGAACTTTGCCTTTCAGATATGGAATCGAGCTAGATTTTTTTCACAACTGTAGAAACACTTGCCTCACCCAAGAGAACCTGAATTGGCAAAAGTGAACTCCTGGAGATTTTTCTAAAAATCACTTATTGTAGGCCACAGAGTAGCATTTGTTTCGGTGAAATCTTGCAATTAAATCGAAGATGTCTAGGTCCACCGAATGTTTCAAAACGAGCTGGGTAGGACAGGAATGGCACATAAAAAGTTAGGGTGGATATGTTAGATGATGTCACTATCAATTACATCACTTACATAGGCCGTTAATGAACGGTGGTGGCCACGACACTGGGGACTGCCGACGTTGATTTTCGGGCAAATTGAAAACCATAAGAACTTTGCCTTTCAGATAACGAATCGAGCTAGATTTTTTTCATGGCTGTAGAATCACTTGCCTCACCCTAGAGAACCAAAATTGGCAAAAGTGAAACCCAAGAGATTTTTCTAAAAATCATTTATCATAGAACACAAAGTAACATTTGTTTCGGTGAAATCTCGCAATTCCGTCGAAGATGTCTGGGACCACCCGTGTCCCGAAACAAGCTGGGTAGGACAGGAATGGCACATAGAAAGTTAGGATTGATAGGTTAGATGATGTTACTATCAATTATATCACTTACCCTATCCATTAATGAAAGCTCGTGGCCGTGACACTGGGTACTACCGACGTAGATTTCAGGGCAAATTGAAAACCATGAGAACTTTGCCTTCCGGATATGGAATCGAGCTAAATTTTTTTCATAGCTGTAGAATCACTTGCCACACCCTATAGAACCTAATTTTATAAAAGTGGACCTCCAGATTTTTTTGTAAAAATTACTCATCATGGGCCACAAAGTAGCATTTGTTTCGGTGAAATCGTGCAATTCCGTCAAAGATGTCTGGGTCCACCAGTGTTTCGAAACGAGCTGGGTTGGACAGGAATGGCACATAGAAAGTTATGGTGTACACTTTAGATGATGTCACTATCAATTACATCACTTACCTAGGCTATTAATCAATGCTAGTCGCTGCGACATCTGGGATTGCTGACGTAGATTTCAGGGCAAATTGAAAACCATGAGAAGTTTGCCTTCTGGATATGGAATCGAGCTAGATTTTTTATCATGGCAACAGAACCACTTGCCTCTCCCTAAAGAACCTAATTTGGCAAAAGTGGACCCGTAGAGATTTTTCTAAAAATCACTTATCATTTGCCACAAAGTAGCATTTGTATCGGTGAAATCTTGTAATTCCATCGAAGATGTTCGGGTCCACCCGCATTACGAAACAAGATGGGTAGGATACGAATGGCACATAGAAAGTTAGGGTGAACACTTTAGATGATGTCACTATCAATTACATCACTTACCCAAGATATTAATGAATGCCGGTGGCCGTGACACCGGGGACTGCCGACGTAGATTTTAGGGCAAATTTAAAACCATGGGAACTTTGCCTTTCAGATATGGAATCGAGCTAGATTTTTTTCACAACTGTAGAAACACTTGCCTCACCCAAGAGAACCTGAATTGGCAAAAGTGAACTCCTGGAGATTTTTCTAAAAATCACCTATTGTAGGCCACAGAGTAGCATTTGTTTCGGTGAAATCTTGCAATTATATCGAAGATGTCTAGGTCCACCGAATGTTTCAAAACGAGCTGGGTAGGACAGGAATGGCACATAAAAAGTTAGGGTGGATATGTTATATGAGGTCACTATCAATTACATCACTTACATAGGCCGTTAATGAACGGTGGTGGCCACGACACTGGGGACTGCCGACGTTGATTTTCGGGCAAATTGAAAACCATAAGAACTTTGCCTTTCAGATAACGAATCGAGCTAGATTTTTTTCATGGCTGCAGAATCACTTGCCTCACCCTAGAGAACCAAAATTGGCAAAAGTGAAACCCAAGAGATTTTTCTAAAAATCATTTATCATAGAACACAAAGTAACCTTTGTTTCGGTGAAATCTCGCGATTCCGTCGAAGATGTCTGGGACCACCCGTGTCCCGAAACAAGCTGGGTAGGACAGGAATGGCACATAGAAAGTTAGGATTGATAGGTTAGATGATGTTACTATCAATTATATCACTTACCCTATCCATTAATGAAAGCTCGTGGCCGTGACACTGGGTACTGCCGACGTAGATTTCAGGGCAAATTGAAAACCATGAGAACTTTGCCTTCCGGATATGGAATCGAGCTAAATTTTTTTCATAGCTGTAGAATCACTTGCCACACCCTATAGAACCTAATTTTATAAAAGTGGACCTCCAGATTTTTTTGTAAAAATTACTCATCATGGGCCACAAAGTAGCATTTGTTTCGGTGAAATCGTGCAATTCCGTCGAAGATGTCTGGGTCCACCAGTGTTTCGAAACGAGCTGGGTTGGACAGGAATGGCACATAGAAAGTTATGGTGTACACTTTAGATGATGTCACTATCAATTACATCACTTACCTAGGCTATTAATCAATGCTAGTCGCTGCGACATCTGCGATTGCTGACGTAGATTTCAGGGCAAATTGAAAACCATGAGAAGTTTGCCTTCTGGATATGGAATCGAGCTAGATTTTTTATCATGGCTACAGAACCACTTGCCTCTCTCTAAAGAACCTAATTTGGCAAAAGTGGACCCGTAGAGATTTTTCTAAAAATCACTTATCATTTGCCACAAAGTAGCATTTGTATCGGTGAAATCTTGTAATTCCATCGAAGATGTTCGGGTCCACCCGCATTACGAAACAAGATGGGTAGGATAGGAATGGCACATAGAAAGTTAGGGTGAACACTTTAGATGATGTCACTATCAATTACATCACTTACCCAAGATATTAATGAATGCCGGTGGCCGTGACACCGGGGACTGCCGACGTAGATTTTAGGGCAAATTTAAAACCATGGGAACTTTGCCTTTCAGATATGGAATCGAGCTAGATTTTTTTCACAACTGTAGAAACACTTGCCTCACCCAAGAGAACCTGAATTGGCAAAAGTGAACTCCTGGAGATTTTTCTAAAAATCACTTATTGTAGGCCACAGAGTAGCATTTGTTTCGGTGAAATCTTGCAATTAAATCGAAGATGTCTAGGTCCACCGAATGTTTCAAAACGAGCTGGGTAGGACAGGAATGGCACATAAAAAGTTAGGGTGGATATGTTAGATGATGTCACTATCAATTACATCACTTACATAGGCCGTTAATGAACGGTGGTGGCCACGACACTGGGGACTGCCGACGTTGATTTTCGGGCAAATTGAAAACCATAAGAACTTTGCCTTTCAGATAACGAATCGAGCTAGATTTTTTTCATGGCTGTAGAATCACTTGCCTCACCCTAGAGAACCAAAATTGGCAAAAGTGAAACCCAAGAGATTTTTCTAAAAATCATTTATCATAGAACACAAAGTAACATTTGTTTCGGTGAAATCTCGCAATTCCGTCGAAGATGTCTGGGACCACCCGTGTCCCGAAACAAGCTGGGTAGGACAGGAATGGCACATAGAAAGTTAGGATTGATAGGTTAGATGATGTTACTATCAATTATATCACTTACCCTATCCATTAATGAAAGCTCGTGGCCGTGACACTGGGTACTACCGACGTAGATTTCAGGGCAAATTGAAAACCATGAGAACTTTGCCTTCCGGATATGGAATCGAGCTAAATTTTTTTCATAGCTGTAGAATCACTTGCCACACCCTATAGAACCTAATTTTATAAAAGTGGACCTCCAGATTTTTTTGTAAAAATTACTCATCATGGGCCACAAAGTAGCATTTGTTTCGGTGAAATCGTGCAATTCCGTCAAAGATGTCTGGGTCCACCAGTGTTTCGAAACGAGCTGGGTTGGACAGGAATGGCACATAGAAAGTTATGGTGTACACTTTAGATGATGTCACTATCAATTACATCACTTACCTAGGCTATTAATCAATGCTAGTCGCTGCGACATCTGGGATTGCTGACGTAGATTTCAGGGCAAATTGAAAACCATGAGAAGTTTGCCTTCTGGATATGGAATCGAGCTAGATTTTTTATCATGGCAACAGAACCACTTGCCTCTCCCTAAAGAACCTAATTTGGCAAAAGTGGACCCGTAGAGATTTTTCTAAAAATCACTTATCATTTGCCACAAAGTAGCATTTGTATCGGTGAAATCTTGTAATTCCATCGAAGATGTTCGGGTCCACCCGCATTACGAAACAAGATGGGTAGGATACGAATGGCACATAGAAAGTTAGGGTGAACACTTTAGATGATGTCACTATCAATTACATCACTTACCCAAGATATTAATGAATGCCGGTGGCCGTGACACCGGGGACTGCCGACGTAGATTTTAGGGCAAATTTAAAACCATGGGAACTTTGCCTTTCAGATATGGAATCGAGCTAGATTTTTTTCACAACTGTAGAAACACTTGCCTCACCCAAGAGAACCTGAATTGGCAAAAGTGAACTCCTAGAGATTTTTCTAAAAATCACCTATTGTAGGCCACAGAGTAGCATTTGTTTCGGTGAAATCTTGCAATTATATCGAAGATGTCTAGGTCCACCGAATGTTTCAAAACGAGCTGGGTAGGACAGGAATGGCACATAAAAAGTTAGGGTGGATATGTTATATGAGGTCACTATCAATTACATCACTTACATAGGCCGTTAATGAACGGTGGTGGCCACGACACTGGGGACTGCCGACGTTGATTTTCGGGCAAATTGAAAACCATAAGAACTTTGCCTTTCAGATAACGAATCGAGCTAGATTTTTTTCATGGCTGCAGAATCACTTGCCTCACCCTAGAGAACCAAAATTGGCAAAAGTGAAACCCAAGAGATTTTTCTAAAAATCATTTATCATAGAACACAAAGTAACCTTTGTTTCGGTGAAATCTCGCGATTCCGTCGAAGATGTCTGGGACCACCCGTGTCCCGAAACAAGCTGGGTAGGACAGGAATGGCACATAGAAAGTTAGGATTGATAGGTTAGATGATGTTACTATCAATTATATCACTTACCCTATCCATTAATGAAAGCTCATGGCCGTGACACTGGGTACTGCCGACGTAGATTTCAGGGCAAATTGAAAACCATGAGAACTTTGCCTTCCGGATATGGAATCGAGCTAAATTTTTTTCATAGCTGTAGAATCACTTGCCACACCCTATAGAACCTAATTTTATAAAAGTGGACCTCCAGATTTTTTTGTAAAAATTACTCATCATGGGCCACAAAGTAGCATTTGTTTCGGTGAAATCGTGCAATTCCGTCGAAGATGTCTGGGTCCACCAGTGTTTCGAAACGAGCTGGGTTGGACAGGAATGGCACATAGAAAGTTATGGTGTACACTTTAGATGATGTCACTATCAATTACATCACTTACCTAGGCTATTAATCAATGCTAGTCGCTGCGACATCTGGGATTGCTGACGTAGATTTCAGGGCAAATTGAAAACCATGAGAAGTTTGCCTTCTGGATATGGAATCGAGCTAGATTTTTTATCATGGCTACAGAACCACTTGCCTCTCCCTAAAGAACCTAATTTGGCAAAAGTGGACCCGTAGAGATTTTTCTAAAAATCACTTATCATTTGCCACAAAGTAGCATTTGTATCGGTGAAATCTTGTAATTCCATCGAAGATGTTCGGGTCCACCCGCATTACGAAACAAGATGGGTAGGATACGAATGGCACATAGAAAGTTAGGGTGAACACTTTAGATGATGTCACTATCAATTACATCACTTACCCAAGATATTAATGAATGCCGGTGGCCGTGACACCGGGGACTGCCGACGTAGATTTTAGGGCAAATTTAAAACCATGGGAACTTTGCCTTTCAGATATGGAATCGAGCTAGATTTTTTTCACAACTGTAGAAACACTTGCCTCACCCAAGAGAACCTGAATTGGCAAAAGTGAACTCCTGGAGATTTTTCTAAAAATCACCTATTGTAGGCCACAGAGTAGCATTTGTTTCGGTGAAATCTTGCAATTATATCGAAGATGTCTAGGTCCACCGAATGTTTCAAAACGAGCTGGGTAGGACAGGAATGGCACATAAAAAGTTAGGGTGGATATGTTAGATGAGGTCACTATCAATTACATCACTTACATAGGCCGTTAATGAACGGTGGTGGCCACGACACTAGGGACTGCCGACGTTGATTTTCGGGCAAATTGAAAACCATAAGAACTTTGCCTTTCAGATAATGAATCGAGCTAGATTTTTTTCATGGCTGCAGAATCACTTGCCTCACCCTAGAGAACCAAAATTGGCAAAAGTGAAACCCAAGAGATTTTTCTTAAAATCATTTATCATAGAACACAAAGTAACATTTGTTTCGGTGAAATCTCGCGATTCCGTCGAAGATGTCTGGGACCACCCGTGTCCCGAAACAAGCTGGGTAGGACAGGAATGGCACATAGAAAGTTAGGATTGATAGGTTAGATGATGTTACTATCAATTATATCACTTACCCTATCCATTAATGAAAGCTCGTGGCCGTGACACTGGGTACTGCCGACGTAGATTTCAGGGCAAATTGAAAACCATGAGAACTTTGCCTTCCGGATATGGAATCGAGCTAAATTTTTTTCATAGCTGTAGAATCACTTGCCACACCCTATAGAACCTAATTTTATAAAAGTGTACCTCCAGATTTTTTTGTAAAAATTACTCATCATGGGCCACAAAGTAGCATTTGTTTCGGTGAAATCGTGCAATTCCGTCGAAGATGTCTGGGTCCACCAGTGTTTCGAAACAAGCTGGGTTGGAGAGGAATGGCACATAGAAAGTTATGGTGTACACTTTAGATGATGTCACTATCAATTACATCACTTACCTAGGCTATTAATCAATGCTAGTCGCTGCGACATCTGGGATTGCTGACGTAGATTTCAGGGCAAATTGAAAACCATGAGAAGTTTGCCTTCTGGATATGGAATCGAGCTAGCTTTTTTATCATGGCTACAGAACCACTTGCCTCTCCCTAAAGAACCTAATTTTGCAAAAGTGGACCCGTAGAGATTTTTCTAAAAATCACTTATCATTTGCCACAAAGTAGCATTTGTATCGGTGAAATCTTGTAATTCCATCGAAGATGTTCGGGTCCACCCGCATTACGAAACAAGATGGGTAGGATAGGAATGGCACATAGAAAGTTAGGGTGAACACTTTAGATGATGTCACTATCAATTACATCACTTACCCAAGATATTAATGAATGCCGGTGGCCGTGACACCGGGGACTGCCGACGTAGATTTTAGGGCAAATTTAAAACCATGGGAACTTTGCCTTTCAGATATGGAATCGAGCTAGATTTTTTTCACAACTGTAGAAACACTTGCCTCACCCAAGAGAACCTGAATTGGCAAAAGTGAACTCCTGGAGATTTTTCTAAAAATCACCTATTGTAGGCCACAGAGTAGCATTTGTTTCGGTGAAATCTTGCAATTATATCGAAGATGTCTAGGTCCACCGAATGTTTCAAAACGAGCTGGGTAGGACAGGAATGGCACATAAAAAGTTAGGGTGGATATGTTAGATGAGGTCACTATCAATTACATCACTTACATAGGCCGTTAATGAACGGTGGTGGCCACGACACTGGGGACTGCCGACGTTGATTTTCGGGCAAATTGAAAACCATAAGAACTTTGCCTTTCAGATAACGAATCAAGCTAGATTTTTTTCATGGCTGCAGAATCACTTGCCTCACCCTAGAGAACCAAAATTGGCAAAAGTGAAACCCAAGAGATTTTTCTAAAAATCATTTATCATAGAACACAAAGTAACATTTGTTTCGGTGAAATCTCGCGATTCCGTCGAAGATGTCTGGGACCACCCGTGTCCCGAAACAAGCTGGGTAGGACAGGAATGGCACATAGAAAGTTAGGATTGATAGGTTAGATGATGTTACTATCAATTATATCACTTACCCTATCCATTAATGAAAGCTCGTGGCCGTGACACTGGGTACTGCCGACGTAGATTTCAGGGCAAATTGAAAACCATGAGAACTTTGCCTTCCGGATATGGAATCGAGCTAAATTTTTTTCATAGCTGTAGAATCACTTGCCACACCCTATAGAACCTAATTTTATAAAAGTGGACCTCCAGATTTTTTTTGTAAAAATTACTCATCATGGGCCACAAAGTAGCATTTGTTTCGGTGAAATCGTGCAATTCCGTCGAAGATGTCTGGGTCCACCAGTGTTTCGAAACGAGCTGGGTTGGACAGGAATGGCACATAGAAAGTTATGGTGTACACTTTAGATGATGTCACTATCAATTACATCACTTACCTAGGCTATTAATCAATGCTAGTCGCTGCGACATCTGGGATTGCTGACGTAGATTTCAGGGCAAATTGAAAACCATGAGAAGTTTGCCTTCTGGATATGGAATCGAGCTAGATTTTTTATCATGGCTACAGAACCACTTGCCTCTCCCTAAAGAACCTAATTTTGCAAAAGTGGACCCGTAGAGATTTTTCTAAAAATCACTTATCATTTGCCACAAAGTAGCATTTGTATCGGTGAAATCTTGTAATTCCATCGAAGATGTTCGGGTCCACCCGCATTACGAAACAAGATGGGTAGGATAGGAATGGCACATAGAAAGTTAGGGTGAACACTTTAGATGATGTCACTATCAATTACATCACTTACCCAAGATATTAATGAATGCCGGTGGCCGTGACACCGGGGACTGCCGACGTAGATTTTAGGGCAAATTTAAAACCATGGGAACTTTGCCTTTCAGATATGGAATCGAGCTAGATTTTTTTCACAACTGTAGAAACACTTGCCTCACCCAAGAGAACCTGAATTGGCAAAAGTGAACTCCTAGAGATTTTTCTAAAAATCACTTATTGTAGGCCACAGAGTAGCATTTGGTTCGGTGAAATCTTGCAATTAAATCGAAGATGTCTAGGTCCACCGAATGTTTCAAAACGAGCTGGGTAGGACAGGAATGGCACATAAAAAGTTAGGGTGGATATGTTAGATGATGTCACTATCAATTACATCACTTACATAGGCCGTTAATGAACGGTGGTGGCCACGACACCGGGGACTGCCGACGTTGATTTTCGGGCAAATTGAAAACCATAAGAACTTTGCCTTTCAGATAAGGAATCGAGCTAGATTTTTTTCATGCCTGCAGAATCACTTGCCTCACCCTAGAGAACCAAAATTGGCAAAAGTGAAACCCAAGAGATTTTTCTAAAAATCATTTATCATAGAACACAAAGTAACATTTGTTTCGGTGAAATCTCACGATTCCGTCGAAGATGTCTGGGACCACCCGTGTCCCGAAACAAGCTGGGTAGGACAGGAATGGCACATAGAAAGTTAGGATTGATAGGTTAGATGATGTTACTATCAATTATATCACTTACCCTATCCATTAATGAAAGCTCGTGGCCATGACACTGGGTACTGCCGACGTAGATTTCAGGGCAAATTGAAAACCATGAGAACTTTGCCTTCCGGATATGGAATCGAGCTAAATTTTTTTCATAGCTGTAGAATCACTTGCCACACCCTATAGAACCTAATTTTATAAAAGTGGACCTCCAGATTTTTTTGTAAAAATTACTCATCATGGGCCACAAGTAGCATTTGTTTCGGTGAAATCGTGCAATTCCGTCGAAGATGTCTGGGTCCACCAGTGTTTCGAAACGAGCTGGGTTGGACAGGAATGGCACATAGAAAGTTATGGTGTACACTTTAGATGATGTCACTATCAATTACATCACTTACCTAGGCTATTAATCAATGCTAGTCGCTGCGACATCTGGGATTGCTGACGTAGATTTCAGGGCAAATTGAAAACCATGAGAAGTTTGCCTTCTGGATATGGAATCGAGCTAGATTTTTTATCATGGCTACAGAACCACTTGCCTCTCCCTAAAGAACCTAATTTGGCAAAAGTGGACCCGTAGAGATTTTTCTAAAAATCACTTATCATTTGCCACAAAGTAGCATTTGTATCGGTGAAATCTTGTAATTCCATCGAAGATGTTCGGGTCCACCCGCATTACGAAACAAGATGGGTAGGATAGGAATGGCACATAGAAAGTTAGGGTGAACACTTTAGATGATTTCACTATCAATTACATCACTTACCCAAGATATTAATGAATGCCGGTGGCCGTGACACCGGGGACTGCCGACGTAGATTTTAGGGCAAATTTAAAACCATGGGAACTTTGCCTTTCAGATATGGAATCGAGCTAGATTTTTTTCACAACTGTAGAAACACTTGCCTCACCCAAGAGAACCTGAATTGGCAAAAGTGAACTCCTGGAGATTTTTCTAAAAATCACTTATTGTAGGCCACAGAGTAGCATTTGTTTCGGTGAAATCTTGCAATTAAATCGAAGATGTCTAGGTCCACCGAATGTTTCAAAACGAGCTGGGTAGGACAGGAATGGCACATAAAAAGTTAGGGTGGATATGTTAGATGATGTCACTATCAATTACATCACTTACATAGGCCGTTAATGAACGGTGGTGGCCACGACACCGGGGACTGCCGACGTTGATTTTCGGGCAAATTGAAAACCATAAGAACTTTGCCTTTCAGATAAGGAATCGAGCTAGATTTTTTTCATGGCTGCAGAATCACTTGCCTCACCCTAGAGAACCAAAATTGGCAAAAGTGAAACCCAAGAGATTTTTCTAAAAATCATTTATCATAGAACACAAAGTAACATTTGTTTCGGTGAAATCTCGCAATTCCGTCGAAGATGTCTGGGACCACCCGTGTCCCGAAACAAGCTGGGTAGGACAGGAATGGCACATAGAAAGTTAGGATTGATAGGTTAGATGATGTTACTATCAATTATATCACTTACCCTATCCATTAATGAAAGCTCGTGGCCGTGACACTGGGTACTGCCGACGTAGATTTCAGGGCAAATTGAAAACCATGAGAACTTTGCCTTCCGGATATGGAATTGAGCTAAATTTTTTTCATAGCTGTAGAATCACTTGCCACACCATATAGAACCTAATTTTATAAAAGTGGACCTCCAGATTTTTTTGTAAAAATTACTCATCATGGGCCACAAAGTAGCATTTGTTTCGGTGAAATCGTGCAATTCCGTCGAAGATGTCTGGGTCCACCAGTGTTTCGAAACGAGCTGGGTTGGACAGGAATGGCACATAGAAAGTTATGGTGTACACTTTAGATGATGTCACTATCAATTACATCACTTACCTAGGCTATTAATCAATGCTAGTCGCTGCGACATCTGGGATTGCTGACGTAGATTTCAGGGCAAATTGAAAACCATGAGAAGTTTGCCTTCTGGATATGGAATCGAGCTAGATTTTTTATCATGGCTATAGAACCACTTGCCTCTCCCTAAAGAACCTAATTTGGCAAAAGTGGACCCGTAGAGATTTTTCTAAAAATCACTTATCATTTGCCACAAAGTAGCATTTGTATCGGTGAAATCTTGTAATTCCATCGAAGATGTTCGGGTCCATCCGCATTACGAAACAAGATGGGTAGGATAGGAATGGCACATAGAAAGTTAGGGTGAACACTTTAGATGATGTCACTATCAATTACATCACTTACCCAAGATATTAATGAATGCCGGTGGCCGTGACACCGGGGACTGCCGACGTAGATTTTAGGGCAAATTTAAAACCATGGGAACTTTGCCTTTCAGATATGGAATCGAGCTAGATTTTTTTCACAACTGTAGAAACACTTGCCTCACCCAAGAGAACCTGAATTGGCAAAAGTGAACTCCTGGAGATTTTTCTAAAAATCACTTATTGTAGGCCACAGAGTAGCATTTGTTTCGGTGAAATCTTGTAATTAAATCGAAGATGTCTAGGTCCACCGAATGTTTCAAAACGAGCTGGGTAGGACAGGAATGGCACATAAAAAGTTAGGTTGGATATGTTAGATGATGTCACTATCAATTACATCACTTACATAGGCCGTTAATGAATGGTGGTGGCCACGACACTGGGGACTGCCGACGCTGATTTCTGGGCAAATTAAAAACCATAAGAACTTTGCCTTCTAGATATGGAATCGAGCTAGATTTTTTTATAACTGTAGAATCACTTGCCCCAACCTAGGGAGCCTAAATTGGCAGAAGTGCACCTATAGGGATTTTTCTAAAAATCACTTATTATAGGCCACAGAGTAGCATTTGTTTCGGTGAAATCTTGCAATTCCATCAAAGATGTCTAGGTCCACCCATGTTCTAAAATGAGCTAGGTAGGACAGAAATGGCACATAAAAAGTTAGGGTGGATATGTTAGATGATGTCACTATCAATTTCATCACTTATACAGGCCATTAATGAACACTGGTGGCTGCGACACCGGGAACTGCCGACGCTGATTTCCAAGCAAATTGAAATAAATAAGTACTTTGCCTTTCTGCTAAGGAATCATGCTAGATTTTTTTTCACAGCTACAGAATCACTTGCCTCACCCTAGAGAACCAAAATTAGCAAAATTAAAACCCTAGAGATTTTTCTAAAAATCTTTTATCAAAGAACACAAAGTAGCATTTGTTTCAGTGAAATCTTGCAATTCCGTCGAAGATGTCTGGGTCCACCCGTGTTCCGAAATGACCTAGGTAGGATAGGAATGGCACATAGAAAGTTAGGGTCGATAGGTTAGATGATGTCACTATCAATTACATTACTTACCTACGCTATTAATGAATGCTAGTGGCTGCGACACTGGAGACTACCGACGCAGATTTCAGGGCAAATTGAAAACCGTGAGAACTTTGTCTGTCGGATATGGAATCGAGCTAGATTTTTTTCATGGCTGTAGAATCACTTACCTCACCCTATAAAACCTAATTTTGTAAAAGTGGACCCCTAGAAATTTTTCTAAAAATTACTTATCATAGGCCACATAGTAGCATTTGTTTTGGTGAAATCTTGCATTTTCATCAAATATGTCTAGGTCCACCAGTGTTCTGAAATTAGCTGGGTAGGATAGGAATAGCACATATAAAGTTATGGTGGACTCTTTAGATGATGTCACTATTGATTACATCACTTACCTAGGCTACTAGTGAATGCTAGTGGCCGCGACACCGGGGACTGTTGACGTAGATTTCAGGGCAAATTGAAAACCATGAGAAGTTTGCCTTCCGGATATGGAATCGAGCTAGATTTTTTATCATGGCTGTAGAATCACCTGCCTCACCTTAGAGAACCTAATTTTGCAAAAGTAGACCCCTAGAGATTTTTCTAAAAATCTGTTATCATATGCCACAAAGTAGCATTTATTTCGATGAAATCTTGCAATTCCGTCGAAGATGTCTGGGTCCATCCGTATTCCGAAACGAGATTGGTAGGATAGGAATGCCACATAGAAAGTTAGGGTGAACACTTTAGATGATGTCACTATCAATTACATCACTTACCTAGGATATTAATGAATGCTGGAGGCTGCGACACCGGGGACTGCCGACGTAGATTTTAGGGCAAATTGAAAACCATGAGAAGTTTGCCTTCCGGATATGGAATCGAGCTAGATTTTTTATCATGGCTATAGAATCACTTGCCTCACCCTAGAGAACCTAATTTTGCAAAAGTAGACCCCTAGAGATTTTTCTAAAAATCTGTTATCATATGCCACAAAGTAGCATTTATTTCGATGAAATCTTGCAATTCCGTCGAAGATATCTGGGTCCATCCGTATTCCGAAACGAGATTGGTAGGATAGGAATGCCACATAGAAAGTTAGGGTGAACACTTTAGATGATGTCACTATCAATTACATCACTTACCTAGGATATTAATGAACGCTGGAGGCTGCGACACTGGGGACTGCCGACGTAGATTTTAGGGCAAATTGAAAACCATGAGAACTTTGCCTTACGAATAGGGAATCGAGCTAGATTTTTAATCATGGCTATAGAATAACTAGCCTCACCCTAGAGAACCTAATTTGGCAATAGTGGACCCCTGGAGATTTGTCTAAAAATGACTTATCATACGCCACGAAGTTGCATTTGTTTCGATGAAATCTTGCAATTCCGTCGAAGCTGTCTTGGTCCACCCATGTTCCGTAATGAGCTGCGTAGGACAGGAATGGCACATAAAAAGTTAGGTTGGATAGGTTAGATGATGTCACTATCAATTACATCACTTACACAGGCCATTAATGAATGCTGGTGGCCGCGACACCGGGGACTCCTGACGCTGATTTTGTGGCAAATTGAAAACAATGAGAACTTTGCCTTCTAGATATGGAATTGAGCTAGATTTTTTCATGGCTATGAAATCACTTGCCTCACCCTAGAGAACCTAAATTAGCAAAAGTGGACCCCAAATTTTTTTTCCTAAAAATCACTTATCATAGGTCATAAAGTAGCATTTGTTTCAGTGAAATCTCGCAATTCCGTCAAAGATGTCTAGGTCCACCCATGTTCTGAAATGAGCTGGGTAGGACAGGAATGGCATAGGAAAAGTTAGGGTGGGTATGTTAGATAATGTCACTATCAATTACATCACTTACATAGGCCGTTAATGAATGCTGGTGGCCGTGACACTGGGGACTGCCGACGCTGATTTCCGGGCAAATTGAAAACAATAAGAACTTTGCCTTCTGGATAAGGAATCGAGTTAGTTTTTTTCATGGCTATAGAATCACTTGCCTCACCCTAGAGAACCAAAATTGGCAAAAGTGAATCCCTAGATATTTTTCTTAAAATCATTTATGACAAAACACAAAGTAGCATTTGTTTCGGTGAAATCTTGCAATTCTCTCGAAGATGTCTGGGTCCACCCATGTTCCGAAATGAGCTGGGTAGGACAGGAATAGCACATAGAAAGTTATGGTCGATAGGTTAGATGATGTCACTATAAATTACATCACTTACCTACGCTATTAATGAATGCTAGTGGCTGCGACACTGGGGACTATCGACGCAGATTTCAGGGCAAATTGAAAACCGTGAGAACTTTGCCTTCCGGATATGGAATCGAGTTAGATTTTTTTCATGGCTGTAGAATCACTTACCTCACCCTATAGAACCTAATTTTGTAAAAGTGGACCCTTGGAAATTTTTCTAAATATTACTTATCACAGGCCACAAACTAGCATTTGTTTCGGAGAAATCTTGTAATTCTGTTGAAGATGTCTAGGTTCACCCGTGTTCCGAAACGAGCTGGGTAGGACAGCAATGACACATAGAAAGTTTGGGTGGATACTTTAGATGATGTCACTATCAATTACATCACTTACCCAGGCTATTAATGAACTCTGATGGCCGTGACACCGGGGACTACCGACGCAAATTTTGGGGCAAATTGAAAACCATGAGAACTTTGCCTTCCGGATACGAAATCGAGCTAGATTTTTTTTCACCACTACAGAATCACTTGCATCACCCTAGAGAACCTAAATTAGCAAAAGTAAAACCCTTGAGATTTTTCTAAAAATCATTTGTCATAGGCCACAAAGTGGCATTTGTTTCGGTGAAATCTTGCAATTCTGTCAAAGGTGTCTTGTTCACCCGTGTTCCAAAACGAGCTGGGTAGGACAGGAATGGAACATAGAAAGTTAGGGTGGACACTTTAGATGATGTCACTATCAATTACATCACTTACCCAGGTTATTGTTGACGGTCCTTAAGTACCAAATATAGTTATCAAATAAATAAAGAAAAGGATCCATATGCAACCAACACCTAGACTTAGGGTTTTATCTGACAGAATTCCACGAGTTTTGGTGTTTGTCTGTTTCTACAGGGGGTTATCAGAAAATACGGAGGAAAGGCCCACACGTCGGGTTTACATAGAGATAATAACGTGTTCACCGATTTTCTATCATCTAGAAGACTCCAGAAGCCACGAGATCGAACGGGAGGCCGAACAGGCCCGGAGGCAGGGCGCCCGCCCTGCTCCCTAGGGCGCCCGCCATGGCCTAAGAGCCAATTAGGCTCCGTCTCGTGGATTATGCTCCACCGACCTAAGGGATCAAGGAAAACCGTGCGATTAATGTCGGTTTGATCCGACGGCCCACGTTCACTTGAGGGGGCTATATAAGCAGGACCCCTAGCCCCTGGAGGAGGCACTCCCTCATTCTCAATTCCTCAAACCCTAATCTCAGGAGGAGAGTCTCTGATCAAGCCCTAGAGCCACCACATCAACTAGATCTCTAGTATAGCATAGCTACATAGGATTAGAACTAGAAGGAGTCAATCTTCAATTGGTTTCCGGATCTGTCAAGAGGATTCTTGGTAATTCCTTTACTGTTCTTCATTGTTCATCTTTGTTCTTCAATATTATGAATACAACTTTGTTCTATTTCAATATATTGATTATGACTATGCTCTACTTGTTATTATTTGTGATTATATTGTTCTTAGTTTATCGTAGTTATACGATTGGCTTAGATTGGAATTATATACATGTTTAGGATCGTATAGCGTTTATCCATCGGATCCATGGGTAAATGATAAATATTGTGTAGGCGTGGTGCTTAGACCATATTTATCTGCGATTGCAACTTATATGCCGGATCGTGGGGTGGTCCGCGATGGTGACAGCTTCGTTGGTTCTTATATAGTCCCCCTCCCGTGTGTAAGGCAGGCAGAGCAACATTATTACGGGGGAGTGATTGCTATGTTTCTCATCTTCCTTGATAATCTCACTATGCATGGGCGTAGTCCTTTCTCGCAATGATTGCCAAGTGTACTTGCACTAACTATGATATGCTAGACTTTACAGTTAAGAATAACTTAGGAAATATCCTTGTAGTTCGTCCTAATACCATGCTAATGACTTGCTAGAATATCTGTTGAGGTGCTTATCATTATTATATGTGGCTAGCTGATCAGATTAATTATCTTTGTCACCATTCATACTTTATCTATATTTTATGTGACACTTACCCCTGTATGCAAGAGATAGATGAATGCTCTCACTTATACATGCAATGATTGATACTCATTCCTATATTCCATTCCATAATCAACATTGATGTTAGTAATCCCTTCCCAGTGGTAAAAATATAAATAACGATACCTGGAATACTTCCCGGTTAAAATGCTACATCGGTATTAATCTGTGCGCTTGCAGATCTTATTTATTATTTATTTAGAAGAGCAGTTGCATATTTCAATACCGCGTCTCTCATGTCATGCTGGGGATGACAACTTGGCTTAAGTGGCATGAGGGATAGGTTCGGCATTTTTGGCGCCGTTATCAGAATTAGAAAACTAAGTCTACTTTTGGTAATGACGTTAAGAATGCCCAACAAGCATTTTTTGGTGCCGTTGCCGGGGAAGGTTGATTTACTAACAAGGAATGAATACGGAATTTGAGTCATCATTCGCATCATTAAGTGATTGAGATCATCAATTCTCCCATACAGATTTACCCCTGTATTTTTCCATTCTTATTGTTTTGCAGGGTGATGTATGAATAGAGGACATCTTCCAAAAAATTTTGTTGACAACCCCGAAGCATTAATCAGAGGGGCAAGAGCCAAGCTCAAGAAGTCAACACTTTGATGCAACACTTCATCCAATTCAGAAGACCGCCGAAGTTTCATCCGGAATTTGTCAACAGAGTTCGCAGCCATGGCGAACAAGACGATCCGCGAGTTCTCAGCTCCCACTACGGACAACATCCGCACTGGACCTGCCGCGGCCATCGACAAGAACTTTGAGCTCAAGCCAGGGCTCATCAACATGGTACAAGCCAACCAGTTTTGTGGGAAGCCGCACGAAGATGCAAGTGCTCATCTCCAACACTTCCTAGAGATTTGCAGCACATTCACTTTATTAGATGTTCCCAGAGACGCCATACTACTTTGCCTTTTCCCATTCTCACTATTGGGGAGAGCGAAGCAGTGGTTCTACACGACGAAGGATAAGAACACTACGTGGGCACTCTGCTCTATGAACTTTCTGGCTAAGTTCTTTCCCATGGGCAAGACCAATGCTCTCCGTGGGAAGATTACAAGTTTTCAGCAACAACATGATGAATCCGTTCCAGAAGCATGGGAGCGCTTTCAAGATTACATCCTAGAATGTCCCCATCATGGAATGGAGAGCTAGCTACTTATGCAGACTTTCTATCATGGGCTCATCACTAGTGCTCGTGAGACCATGGATGCTGCAGCTGGAGGCGCATTTCTATCACTCACCATACCACAAGCTACAACCCTTGTGGAGAAGATGGCGTCCAACCAAGGTTGGAACGAAGAGAGGACTCAAACACGCAAGAAGGGTGGAGGTATGTACCAGCTCAAGGAGGTAGACATGCTGTCTGCAAAGTTAGACCTACTCATGAAAAAGCCCGATGACAAAGCTGGAGACAAAAGAGAAGTCATGAACGTCTACGACTCTCACATGACTTGTGAGGAATGTGGAGATACTGGACACTCAGGCAATCACTGCCCTGAGATGCTTGAGGATGCAAGGTACATCAATAACAACAACAACTACAACCGTCCTCAACAAAATCAAGGTTGGAATCAACAGAGGCCTAACTACTCGGGTAACTACTCAGGTAATTATCAAGGTAATAACTCTTACAACAACAATAATAATTTTCCACCCCTAAGAGAGTTAGTGTCTAATCAAGGAAAGCTAATGGATAACTTGTCTAAGAAATTGGCATCCAATGATAAAATACTAGAAAACATAAATAATAGAATGGATAATTTCTCTACTGCCATCAAAAACCAAATTAGCTTTAATAAAATGATTGAATCTCAGTTAAATCAAATAGCTGCTGCTGTTCCTGCTACTAACCCCAGTATACCATCACAATCGGAAGGATTAGAATCTGCAAATCTTGTAGACATGTTTGATGCAGGTAACTATTGGAGTAATCCCGCTGTCGGAGTACATAATGACTTTCTGCCAGTCAAGAGAGGCGATCCAGGATGCCCCGTCATCCCGATCTCCATCGGCATGGTGGACTTCCCAGAAGCACTCTGTGACTTTGGCTCCAGCGTCAACATTATGCCCAGGGTACTCTATGAAAAATTCTTTACATATCCTTTATCAGAAACAACTATGTGTTTGCAGCTTGCAGATCAGACACTAAGCTTTCCTAAAGGAATATTAAAGAACATGTGTGTCCGAGTTGGTACCTCGTATGCTCCAGCTGACTTCGTGGTGATAGAGACCGGGTCCGATGAGAGGTCACCAGTTATTCTGGGAAGGCCATTCCTGAACACCTCGGGAGCTATCATCTACGCCAGCGCTGCGAAGATCAACTTTAACATCAAGGGGAGGAAGGAGACGTTTTCCTTCAAGAACAAGATTACACAAATCACAGAGCAACCCCAACATGAACCAAGGAAGAGGACCAATAGGAGGAACAAGCAGAACAAGAACAACCAAGGATGGACTGAATCAGCTAAGATGGTCACTGCAGTTCAAGGAGGTCAAGATGGTCGACTCAAGTCGCCGTTCCTAATCAAGAAGGACGACCCAGGTATGCCAAGCATTGAGTGCTCAATCAATGGATACTCCTTTCAGAAGGCGCTCTGCGACACTGGATCAGGCGTCAACATAATGGCCATAGTCACCTATCAGCTCTTGTACGAGACCATGCCCTTAAAACCAACATACACTCAGCTCCAGATGGCAGATCAGACATCCCGAAAGGTCAAAGGTATAGTAACCGATGTCCCTGTTAAAATTAACGATCATTTTGTCCATACAGACTTTCAGGTCATTGACATGGGAGACGACGAGTACGATCCACCCATCATCCTAGGAAGACCATTCCTAGGCACCGTCAAAGCAATCATCTACATTGAAACCGGAGAAGTCCATATGCATTTCCCCTCTGAGAAGGTACGCCGCTACTTTAATGACCCTAACTATATAGTTGAAGATTCTAAGCAGGTCAGGACAAGAAGAAGGCGACGTAACCGTAACCAAAGGAGGCAAACCATCAAGGACGTATGGGCAGACTATGAAGGAGAGGTCATAAGGCCCGAGGATACATAATAGGAGACCGAAGCACCAAGTCGGGTATGGAAAGTGAAGACAGTTACACAAGAAGAGGAGGCGCTGCCAGAACCACCGTCTACGCCACCCAAATCCCAGGACAACTAAGAAGAAAAGAAGTCCTGTTCGGAGGACTTAAAAACATCGAACGCCGTGCCAAGAGGTAAACTTGGTAGTTATCATTTTCCCTTTAATTATTGCTCAGTTAATCATGTTCATTCTGTCTAAAAAATGTTGAAAACAGTAAGCCCCATGTGAGTATGCGAGTGGCATAAAACCCATAAGTACATTCACTGTGGTGGCATAAAAAAAATAATATATTTTTTCTGTTCTATAAAAATGAAAATAAAAATAGAGAGTGACATTTATCAAGGAAGCTCAAACATGATAAAGGCTAGATATTTATGCTAATGCTTAATCAAGTTCCACGAAGCTTTGTTGTCTATTTGAGCTCCACAGAATTCAGGAAGACTAGCAGATGGAGGACATCCTAATCATTGTCAGGGTGCTGCCGACATTCAAATACAGCTCTGCACCTACTAGCTACATCAGAAGAAATTACGTCAAGATCCAGCTTGGGGGAGAGCACCCCCATTTATCCCGATAAGTATTTTTATCTACATTTATACCTATGCTTTATTAAAATAAAAAGATGCATAATCATGAAAACCCAAATAAATATTTTGTGTTTATATATATTTGCTTAGTTTAATAAATAAATAAAGTAGCTATGCTAAACTGAATCTTGAAAATAAAACTCTAGCATGGATATGATGAATAGTTGCTCTGCCTAATTTTCAAATTTGTTCTCTCTCTAGTTTAGACATAACTGTTATAATTTAAAACTGGCTCTAAACCTGAACTAGTGGGAAGAGAACTTGATCTGAAGTCTAAGTTGTTAGCAGATATGATATGGGAAGGTTGAGCTGCTGTTTATCTGTTCCTAGAGATGCTAGAATTCTGGAGAATTTTATCTTTGAAAATCTTTAAAATGTTGCATGATGAGTTCCTGTATGATGAGAGTTTAAATTTCTACCACAACCATATATACATGCTTGTTAGAATAAGAGCCGCACTTTTACTACTTACTGCTTATGGGCATTGAGTGTGGTCAAGCTGTGTAGACCCTTAGGAACTTGTCATGTGGTTAAAATCAAGATTCACTTGCACATTCACTCATACATGCTGCTTCTACTCCGGAAGTACGCATCCACATATATCCACTCATTTCCATCTCCAGATTCACCCAAAATTATTCTACTCCTGACCCGGGAGAGAATAGCCAAAAACAATATCCCATTCCTGTTATTCCCTGTGAAGTTAATGCTCAAGTCATTTCTACTACCACTTGCTATATTTTCAAAAGAGGGAGATTGCTCTAAAAAAATATAAATACGAGGAAATAAAAAGGAGCAAGTGCTCGGAACCTCGAAGAAAGAAAAAGTGAGACGAGAGGTAAAAATGGACAAGTGTCCAACAGTAGAATTAGGGGTACAAGATACCCACCTGAGAGAAAAAAAATAGAGCATCTCATTCCCCTCAAAAGTTTTAAAAAGCAAGAAAGGTATGTATTCCCTCAAAAAGAGCATTAGACTTTTGTTATCACCATCATCACCATACACCACTCATTCACCACACATGCACATCTTGATTTGACTTATTGACTTGTTTCTCTGGATCCATGGTTTGACTATGCAATAAATGTTCTATGAGTATGTATACTGTATCTCCCACCTATGAGCTCCAGATATCAAAGCCTTATTAGAGTAGGGTGAGAGAGAAGGCAATGTCACTACGCCTTATACCATAAATACCACATACTTTGAGAGAGAAGGCATATACCATTACTGCCTTGGTAAGGATCCAGAAATACCACAAAAGAGAGACCCGTGAAAGTCATACAAGGAATCTCTGAGTTTTATTTGAAAAATTTGCAAAAACTCCAGAGCTATAGCTGATCAAGAATAAGAGACATGGCGTTTGACTAGACCGTTCTATCTTTTAACCACTCATGATGCAGGTGACGGTTGCAAGCCCCATGGTGAAAGGTAAAATGAGTAAGTTTTAAGTCTTGACAGTTTACTCTAACTCAGGGATGAGACCTTATTTGAAAGCATATGTACCGTCAACGTTCAAAGGCGTTGCAGCAACTTCTGATCCATAATGAGTCTATCCTTGCTCAGGGACGAGCAAGAGGTAGGCTTGGGGGAGTTTGTTGACAGTCCTTAAGTACCAAATATAGTTATCAAATAAATAAAGAAAAGGATCCAAATGCAACCAACACCGCTTACTGTTCTATTCCTTTACTGTTCTTCATTGTTCATCTTTGTTCTTCAATATTATGAATACAACTTTGTTCTATTTCAATATATTGATTATGACTATGCTCTACTTGTTATTATTTGCGATTATATTGTTCTTAGTTTATCGTAGTTATACGCTTGGCTTAGTTAGATTGGAATTATATACATGTTTAGGATCGTATAGCGTTTATCCATCGGATCCATGGGTAAATGATAAATATTGTGTAGGCGTGGTGCTTAGACCATATTTATCTGCGATTGCACCTTATATGCCGGATCGTGGGGTGGTCCGCGATGGTGACAGCTTCGTTGGTTCTTATATAGTCCCCCTCCCGTGTGTAAGGCAGGCAGAGCAACATTATTACGGGGGAGTGATTGCTATGTTTCTCATCTTCCTTGATAATCTCACTATGCATGGGCGTAGTCCTTTCTCGCAATGATTGCCAAGTGTACTTGCACTAACTATGATATGCTAGACTTTATAGTTAAGAATAACTTAGGAAATATCCTTGTAGTTCGTCCTAATACCATGCTAATGACTTGCTAGAATATCTGTTGAGGTGCTTATCATTATTATATGTGGCTAGCTGATCAGATTAATTATCTTTGTCACCATTCATACTTTATCTATATTTTATGTGACACTTACCCCTGTATGCAAGAGATAGATGAATGCTCTCACTTATACATGCAATGATTGATACTCATTCCTATATTCCATTCCATAATCAACATTGATGTTAGTAATCCCTTCCCAGTGGTAAAAATATAAATAACGATACCTAGAATACTTCCCGGTTAAAATGCTACATCGGTATTAATCTGTGCGCTTGCAGATCTTATTTATTATTTATTTAGAAGAGCAGTTGCATATTTCAATACCGCGTCTCTCATGTCATGCTGGGGATAACAACTTGGCTTAAGTGGCATGAGGGATAGGTTCGGCATTTTTGGCGCCGTTATCAGAATTAGAAAACTAAGTCTACTTTTGGTAATGACGTTAAGAATGCCCAACAGTTATTAATGAAAGCTTGTGGCCGCGACACCGGGGATGGCCGACGCATATTTCAGGGCAAATTGAAAACCATGAGAACGTTGCCTTTCGGATATGGAATCGAGCTACAATTTTTCTAAAAATCACTTATCATAGGCCATAAACTAGCATTTATTTCAGTGAAATCTTATAATTCCGTCGATGATGTCTAGGCCCACCCATGTTCCCAAATGAGCTGAGTTGAATAGGAATGGCACATAAAAGTTAAGGTGGACAGGTTAGATGATGTCACTATCAATTACATCACTTACATAGGACGTTAATGAACGCTGGTGGCCACGATACCGAGGACTGTTGACGCTGATTTCAGTGTAAATTGAAAACCATAAGAACTTTGCCTTCTGATATGGAATCGAGCTTGATTTTTTATCACAATGGTAGAATCACTTGCCTCACTCGACAGAACCTAAATTGGCAAAAGTGGACCCTAGGAGATTTTTCTAAAAATCACTTATCATAGATCACAAAGTAACATTTATTTTGGTGAAATCTTACAATTCCATCGAAAAAGTCTGAATCCAGTCGTGTTATGAAACAAGCTAGGTAGGACAGGAATGACACATAGAAAGTTAGGGATGACACTTTAGATGATGTCACTATCAATTACATCACTTACCCAAGATATTAATGAATGCCGGTGGCCGTGACACCGGGGACTACCGACGTAGATTTTAGGGCAAATTTAAAACCATGGGAACTTTGCCTTTCAGATATGGAATCGAGCTAGATTTTTTTCACAACTGTAGAAACACTTGCCTCACCCAAGAGAACCTGAATTGGCAAAAGTGGACTCCTAGAGATTTTTCTAAAAATCACTTATTGTAGGCCACAGAGTAGCATTTGTTTTGGTGAAATCTTGCAATTCAATCGAAGATGTCTAGGTCCACCGAATGTTTTGAAACGAGCTGGGTAGGACAGGAATGGCACATAAAAAGTTACGATGGGTAGGATAGATGATGCCACTATCAATTACATCACTTACGCAGGCCGTTAATCAACACTGGTGGCTGCGACACCGGCGACTGCTGACACTGAATTCAGGGCAAATTGAAAACCATGGCAACTTTGCCTTTCGGATATGGAATCGAGCTAGATTCTTTTTCACAGCTATAGAATCACTTGCCTCACCCTACACAACCTAAATTGGCAAAAGTGGACCCTAGGAAAGTTTTTTAAAAATCACTTATCATAGGCCACAAAGTAGCATATTTTTCTGTGAAATCTTGCAATTCCATCGAAGATGTCTGGATCCACCCATGTTCCAAAACAAGCTGGGTAGGACAGGAATGGCACATAGAAAGTTAGGGTGGACACTTTAGACAATGTCACTATCAATTACATCACTTACCTAGGCTATTAATGAACGCTGATGGCCGTGACACCGGGGACTACCGATGCAGATTTCATGGCAAATTGAAAACCATGAGAACTTTGCCTTTCGGATTTGGAACCGAGCTAATTTTTTTTCATGACTGTAGAATCACTTGCCTCAGCCTAGAGAACCTGAATTGGTAAAAGTGAACCCCTATAGATTTTTCTAAAAATCATTTATCTTAGGCCACAAAGTAGCATTTGTTTTGGTGAAATCTTGCAAATCCGTCGATGATGTTTGGGTCCACCCATGTTCCCAAACGAGCTAGGTCAGATAGGAATGGCACTTAAAAATTAGGGTGGACAGGTTAGATGATGCCACTATCAATTACATTACTTACGTAGGCCATTAATGAATGCTGGTGGCCGCGATACCAGGGACTGCTGATGCTGATTTTAGGGCAAATTGAAAACTATAGAACTTTGCCTTCCGGATATGGAATCGAGCTAGATTTTTTTTCACAATTGTAGAATCACGTTCCTCACCTGACAGAACCTAAATTGGGAAAATTGGACCCTAGGAGATTTTTCTAAAAATAACTTATCATAGGGCACAGAGTAGCATTTGTTTCGGTGAAATCTTACAATTCCATCGGAAAAGTCTCAATCCACCCTTGTTCCGAAACGAGCTAGGTAGGATAGGAATGGCGCATAGAAAGTTAGGGTCGACACTTTAGATGATGTCACTATCAAATACATCACTTACCTACGCAATTAATGAATGCTAGTGGCTGCGACGCCGGGGATTGCCGACGCATATTTCATACCAAATTGAAAACATGAGAACTTTGCCTTTCGGATATGGAATCGAGCTAGATTTTTTTCATGGCTTTAGAATCACTTGCCTCACCCTGGAAAACCTAAATTGGCAAAAGTGGACCCCTACATTTTTTTCTAAAAATAACTTATCATGGGCCACAAAGTAGCATTTGTTTTGGTGAAATCTTGCAATTCTGTCGAAGATGTCAGGGTACACCTATGTTCTGAAACGAGCTGGGCAGGATAGGAATGGCACATAAAAAGCTAGGGTGGATAGAACAGATGATGTCACTATCAATTACATCACTTACGCAGGCCATTAATGAACACTGGTGGTCGTGACGCTAGGGACTCCTGACACTGATTTCAAGGAAAATTGAAAACTATGAGAACTTTGCCTTTCGGATATGGAATCGAGCTAGATTTTTTTCATGGCTATGGAATCACTTATCATAGGCCACAAAGTAGCATTTGTTTTGGTGAAATCTTGCAATTTCATTGAAGATGTCTGGATCCACCCGTGTTACGAAATGAGCTGGTAGGATAGGAATGACACATAAAAAGTTAGGGTGGATATGTTAGATGATGTCACTATTAATTACATCACTTACCTAGGCTATTAATGAACGTTGATGGCCGTGACACCGGGGACTACCGATGCAAATTTCATGGCAAATTGAAATCCATGAGAACTTTGCCTTTCGGATTCGGAACCGAGCTAATTTTTTTTCATGACTGTAGAATCACTTGCCTCAGCCTAGAGAACCTGAATTGGTAAAAGTGAACCCCTATAGATTTTTCTAAAAATCATTTATCTTAGGCCACAAAGTAGCATTTGTTTTGGTGAAATCTTGCAAATCCGTCGATGATGTTTGGGTCCACCCATGTTCCCAAACGAGCTAGGTCAGATAGGAATGGCACTTAAAAATTAGGGTGGACAGGTTAGATGATGCCACTATCAATTACATCACTTACGTAGGCCATTAATGAATGCTGGTGGCCGCGATACCAGAGACTACTTATGCTGATTTTAGGGCAAATTGAAAACAATAGAACTTTGCCTTCCGGATATGGAATCGAGCTAGATTTTTTTTCACAACTGTAGAATCACTTGCCTCACCCGACAGAACCTAAATTGGGAAAATTGGACCCTAGGAGATTTTTCTAAAAATTACTTATCATAGGGCACAGAGTAGCATTTGTTTCGGTGAAATCTTACAATTCCATCGAAAAAGTCTCAATCCACCCATGTTCCGAAACGAGCTAGGTAGGATAGGAATGGCGCATAGAAAGTTAGGGACAACACTTTAGATGATGTCACTATCAAATACATCACTTACCTACGCTATTAATGAATGCTAGTGGCTGCGACGCCGGGGACTGCCGACGCATATTTCATGGCAAATTGAAAAACATGAGAACTTTGCCTTTCGGATATGGAATCGAGCTAGATTTTTTTTCATGGCTTTAGAATCACTTGCCTCACCCTCGAAAACCTAAATTGGCAAAAGTGGACCCCCTACATTTTTTCTAAAAATAACTTATCATGGGCCACAAAGTAGCATTTGTTTTGGTGAAATCTTGCAATTTTGTCGAAGATGTCAGGGTACACCTATGTTCTGAAACGAGCTGGGCAGGATAGGAATGGCACATAAAAAGCTAGGGTGGATAGAACAGATGATGTCACTATCAATTACATCACTTACGCAGGCCATTAATGAACACTGGTGGTCGTGACACTGGGGACTCCTGACACTGATTTGAAGGAAAATTGAAAACTATTATAACTTTGCCATTCAGATATGGAATCGAGCTAGATTTTTTCCATGGCTATGGAATCACTTATCATAGGCTACAAAGTAGCATTTGTTTCAGTGAAATCTTGCAATTTCATTGAAGATGTCTGGATCCACCCGTGTTACGAATGAGCTGGTAGGATAGGAATGACACATAAAAAGTTAGGGTGGATATGTTAGATGACGTCACTATCAATTACATCACTTACCTAGGCTATTAATGAACGCTGATGGCCGTGACACCGGGGACTACCGATGCAATTTTCATTGCAAATTGAAAACCATGAGAACTTTGCCTTTCGGGTTTGGAACCGAGCTAATTTTTTTTTCATGACTATAGAATCACTTGCCTCAGCCTAGAGAACCTGAATTGGTAAAAGTGAACCCCTATAGATTTTTCTAAAAATCATTTATCTTAGGCCACAAAGTAGCATTTGTTTTGGTGAAATCTTGCAAATCCGTCGATGATGTTTGGATACACCCATGTTCCCAAACGAGCTGGGTCAGATAGGAATGGCACTTAAAAATTAGGGTGGACAGGTTAGATGATGCCACTATCAATTACATCACTTACGTAGGCCATTAATGAATGCTGCTGGCCGCGATACCAGGGACTGCTGATGCTGATTTTAGGGCAAATTGAAAACAATAGAGCTTTGCCTTCCGGATATGGAATCGAGCTAGATTTTTTTTCACAACTGTAGAATAACTTGCCTCACCCGACAGAAACTAAATTGGGAAAAATGGACCCTAGGAGATTTTTCTAAAAATAACTTATCATAGGGCACAGAGTAGCATTTGTTTCGGTGAAATCTTACAATTCCATCGAAAAAGTCTCAATCCACCCATGTTCCGAAACGAGCTAGGTAGGATAGGAATGGCGCATAGAAAGTTAGGGTCGACACTTTAGATGATGTCACTATCAAATACATCACTTACCTACGCTATTAAAGAATGCTAGTGGCTGCGACGCCAGGGACCGCCGACGCATATTTCATGGCAAATTGAAAAACATGAGAACTTTGCCTTTCGGATATGGAATCGAGCTAGATTTTTTTTCATGGCTTTAGAATCACTTGCCTCACCCTCGAAAACATAAATTGGCAAAAGTGGACCCCCTACATTTTTTCTAAAAATAACTTATCATGGGCCACAAAGTAGCATTTGTTTTGGTGAAATCTTGCAATTCTGTCGAAGATGTCAGGGTACACCTATGTTCTGAAACGAGCTAGGCAGGATAGGAATGGCACATAAAAAGCTGGGGTGGATAGAACAGATGATGTCACTATCAATTACATCACTTACGCAGGCCATTAATGAACACTGGTGGTCGTGACACTGGGGACTCCTGACACTGATTTCTAGGAAAATTGAAAACTATGAGAACTTTGCCTTTCGGATATGGAATCGAGCTAGATTTTTTTTCATGGCTATGGAATCACTTATCATAGGCTACAAAGTAGCATTTGTTTCGGTGAAATCTTGCAATTTCATTGAAGATGTCTAGATCCACCCGTGTTACGAATGAGCTGGTAGGATAGGAATGACACATAAAAAGTTAGGGTGGATATGTTAGATGACATCACTATCAATTACATCACTTACCTAGGCTATTAATGAACGCTGATGGCCGTGACACCGGGGACTACCGATGCAGTTTTCATTGCAAATTGAAAACCATGAGAACTTTGCCTTTCGGGTTTGGAACCGAGCTAATTTTTTTTCATGACTATAGAATCACTTGCCTCAGCCTAGAGAACCTGAATTGGTAAAAGTGAACCCCTATAGATTTTTCTAAAAATCATTTATCTTAGGCCACAAAGTAGCATTTGTTTTGGTGAAATCTTGCAAATCCGTCGATGATGTTTGGATACACCCATGTTCCCAAACGAGCTGGGTCAGATAGGAATGGCACTTAAAAATTAGGGTGGACAGGTTAGATGATGCCACTATCAATTACATCACTTACGTAGGCCATTAATGAATGCTGGTGGCCGCGATACCAGGGACTGCTGATGCTGATTTTAGGGCAAATTGAAAACAATAGAACTTTGCCTTCCGGATATGGAATCGAGCTAGATTTTTTTTCACAACTGTAGAATAACTTGCCTCACCCGACAGAAACTAAATTGGGAAAAATGGACCCTAGGAGATTTTTCTAAAAATAACTTATCATAGGGCACAGAGTAGCATTTGTTTCGGTGAAATCTTACAATTCCATCGAAAAAGTCTCAATCCACCCATGTTCCGAAACGAGCTAGGTAGGATAGGAATGGCGCATAGAAAGTTAGGGTCGACACTTTAGATGATGTCACTATCAAATACATCACTTACCTACGCTATTAAAGAATGCTAGTGGCTGCGACGCCAGGGACCGCCGACGCATATTTCATGGCAAATTGAAAAACATGAGAACTTTGCCTTTCGGATATGGAATCGAGCTAGATTTTTTTTCATGGCTTTAGAATCACTTGCCTCACCCTCGAAAACATAAATTGGCAAAAGTGGACCCCCTACATTTTTTCTAAAAATAACTTATCATGGGCCACAAAGTAGCATTTGTTTTGGTGAAATCTTGCAATTCTGTCGAAGATGTCAGGGTACACCTATGTTCTGAAACGAGCTAGGCAGGATAGGAATGGCACATAAAAAGCTGGGGTGGATAGAACAGATGATGTCACTATCAATTACATCACTTACGCAGGCCATTAATGAACACTGGTGGTCGTGACACTGGGGACTCCTGACACTGATTTCTAGGAAAATTGAAAACTATGAGAACTTTGCCTTTCGGATATGGAATCGAGCTAGATTTTTTTTCATGGCTATGGAATCACTTATCATAGGCTACAAAGTAGCATTTGTTTCGGTGAAATCTTGCAATTTCATTGAAGATGTCTAGATCCACCCGTGTTACGAATGAGCTGGTAGGATAGGAATGACACATAAAAAGTTAGGGTGGATATGTTAGATGACATCACTATCAATTACATCACTTACCTAGGCTATTAATGAACGCTGATGGCCGTGACACCGGGGACTACCGATGCAGTTTTCATTGCAAATTGAAAACCATGAGAACTTTGCCTTTCGGGTTTGGAACCGAGCTAATTTTTTTTCATGACTATAGAATCACTTGCCTCAGCCTAGAGAACCTGAATTGGTAAAAGTGAACCTCTATAGATTTTTCTAAAAATCATTTATCTTAGGCCACAAAGTAGCATTTGTTTTGGTGAAATCTTGCAAATCCGTCGATGATGTTTGGATACACCCATGTTCCCAAACGAGCTGGGTCAGATAGGAATGGCACTTAAAAATTAGGGTGGACAGGTTAAATGATGCCACTATCAATTACATCACTTACGTAGGCCATTAATGAATGCTGGTGGCCGCGATACCAGGGACTGCTGATGCTGATTTTAGGGCAAATTGAAAACAATAGAACTTTGCCTTCCGGATATGGAATCGAGCTAGATTTTTTTTCACAACTGTAGAATAACTTGCCTCACCCGACAGAAACTAAATTGGGAAAAATGGACCCTAGGAGATTTTTCTAAAAATAACTTATCATAGGGCACAGAGTAGCATTTGTTTCGGTGAAATCTTACAATTCCATCGAAAAAGTCTCAATCCACCCATGTTCCGAAACGAGCTAGGTAGGATAGGAATGGCGCATAGAAAGTTAGGGTCGACACTTTAGATGATGTCACTATCAAATACATCACTTACCTACGCTATTAAAGAATGCTAGTGGCTGCGACGCCAGGGACCGCCGACGCATATTTCATGGCAAATTGAAAAACATGAGAACTTTGCCTTTCGGATATGGAATCGAGCTAGATATTTTTCATGGCTTTAGAATCACTTGCCTCACCCTGGAAAACCTAAATTGGCAAAAGTGGACCCCTACATTTTTTCTAAAAATAACTTATCATGGGCCACAAAGTAGCATTTGTTTTGGTAAAATCTTGCAATTCTGTCGAAGATGTCAGGGTACACCTATGTTCTGAAACGAGCTGGGCAGGATAGGAATGGCACATAAAAAGCTAGGGTGGATAGAACAGATGATGTCACTATCAATTACATCACTTACGCAGGCGATTAATGAACACTGGTGGTCGTGACGCTAGGGACTCCTGACACTGATTTCTAGGAAAATTGAAAACTATGAGAACTTTGCCTTTCGGATATGGAATCAAGCTAGATTTTTTTCATGGCTATAGAATCACTTATCATAGGCTACAAAGTAGCATTTGTTTCGGTGAAATCTTGCAATTTCATTGAAGATGTCTGGATCCACCCGTCTTACGAAATGAGCTGGTAGGACAGGAATGACACATAAAAAGTTAGGGTGGATATGTTAGATGATGTCACTATCAATTACATCACTTACCTAGGCTATTAATGAACGCTGATGGCCGTGACACCGGGGACTACCGATCCAGATTTCATGGCAAATTGAAAACCATGAGAACTTTGCCTTTCGGATTTGGAACCGAGCTAATTTTTTTTTCATGACTGTAGAATCACTTGCCTCAGCCTAGAGAACCTGAATTAGTAAAAGTGAACCCCTATAGATTTTTCTAAAAATCATTTATCTTAGGCCACAAAGTAGCATTTGTTTTGGTGAAATCTTGCAAATCCGTCGATGATGTTTGGGTCCACCCATGTTCCCAAACGAGCTGGGTCAGATAGGAATGGCACTTAAAAATTAGGGTGGACAGGTTAGATGATGCCACTATCAATTACATCACTTACGTAGGCCATTAATGAATGCTGGTGGCCGCGATACCAGGGACTGCTGATGCTGATTTTAGGGCAAATTGAAAACAATAGAACTTTGCCTTCCGGATATGGAATCGAGCTAGATTTTTTTTTTCACAACTGTAGAATCACTTGCCTCACCCGACAGAACCTAAATTGGGAAAATTGGACCCTAGGAGATTTTTCTAAAAATAACTTATCATAGGGCACAGAGTAGCATTTGTTTCTGTGAAATCTTACAATTCAATCGAAAAAGTCTCAATCCACCCATGTTCCGAAACAAGCTAGGTAGGATAGGAATGGCGCATAGAAAGTTAGGGTCGACACTTTAGATGATGTCACTATCAAATACATCACTTACCTACGCTATTAATGAATGCTAGTGGCTGCGACGCCGGGGACTGCCGATGCATATTTCATGGCAAATTGAAAAACATGAGAACTTTGCCTTTCGGATATGGAATCGAGCTAGATTTTTTTCATGGCTTTAGAATCACTTGCCTCACCCTCGAAAACCTAAATTGGCAAAAGTGGACCCCTACATTTTTTCTAAAAATAACTTATCATGGGCCACAAAGTAGCATTTGTTTTGGTGAAATCTTACAATTCTGTCGAAGATGTCAGGGTACACCTATGTTCTGAAACGAGCTGGGCAGGATAGGAATGGCACATAAAAAGCTAGGGTGGATAGAACAGATGATGTCACTATCAATTACATCACTTACGCAGGCCATTAATGAACACTGGTGGTCGTGACGCTGGGGACTCCTGACACTGATTTCAAGGAAAATTGAAAACTATGAGAACTTTGCCTTTCGGATATGGAATCAAGCTAGATTTTTTTCATGGCTATAGAATCACTTATCATAGGCCACAAAGTAGCATTTGATTCGGTGAAATCTTGCAATTTCATTGAAGATGTCTGGATCCACCCGTATTACGAAATGAGCTGGTAGGATAGGAATGACACATAAAAAGTTAGGGTGGATATGTTAGATGATGTCACTATTAATTACATCACTTACCTAGGCTATTAATGAACACTGATGGCCGTGACACCGGGGACTACTGATGCAGATTTCATGGCAAATTGAAAACCATGAGAACTTTGCCTTTCGGATTTGGAACCGAGCTAATTTTTTTCATGACTGTAGAATCACTTGCCTCAGCCTAGAGAACCTGAATTGGTAAAAGTGAACCCCTATAGATTTTTCTAAAAATCATTTATCTTAGGCCACAAAGTAGCATTTGTTTTGGTGAAATCTTGCAAATCCGTCGATGATGTTTGGGTCCACCCATGTTCCCAAACGAGCTGGGTCAGATAGAAATGGCACTTAAAAATTAGGGTGGACAGGTTAGATGATGCCACTATCAATTACTTCACTTACGTAGGCCATTAATGAATGCTGGTGGCCGCGATACCAGAGACTGCTGATGCTGATTTTAGGGCAAATTGAAAACAATAGAACTTTGCCTTCCGGATATGGAATCGAGCTAGATTTTTTTCACAACTGTAGAATCACTTGCCTCACCCGACAGAACCTAAATTGGGAAAATTGGACCCTAGGAGATTTTTCTAAAAATAACTTATCATAGGGCACAGAGTAGCATTTGTTTTGGTGAAATCTTACAATTCCATCGAAAAAGTCTCAATCCACCCATGATCTGAAACGAGCTGGGTAGGACAGGAATGACACTTAAAAAGTAAGGGTGGATAGGTTAGATGATGTCACTATTAATTACATCACTTACGTAGGCCATTAATGAATGCTGGTGGCCGCGATACCAGAGACAGCTGATGCTGATTTTAGGGCAAATTAAAAACAATAGAACTTTGCCTTCCGGATATGGAATCGAGCTAGATGGTTTTTCACAACTGTAGAATCACTTGCCTCACCCGACAGAACCTAAATTAGGAAAATTGGACCCTAGGAGATTTTTCTAAAAATAACTTATCATAGGGCACAGAGTAGCATTTGTTTCGGTAAAATCTTACAATTCCATCGAAAAAGTTTCAATCCACTCATGTTCCGAAACGAGCTAGGTAGGATAGGAATGGCGCATAGAAAGTTAGGGTCGACACTTTAGATGATGTCACTATCAAATACATCACTTACCTACGCTATTAATGAATGCTAGTGGCTGTGACGCCGGGGACTGCCGATGCATATTTCATGGCAAATTGAAAAATATGAGAACTTTGCCTTTCGGATATGGAATCGAGCTAGATTTTTTTTATGGCTTTAGAATCACTTGCCTCACCCTGGAAAACCTAAATTGGCAAAAGTGGAACCCTACATTTTTTTCTAAAAATAACTTATCATGGGTCACAAAGTAGCATTTGTTTTGGTGAAATCTTGCAATTCTGTCGAAGATGTCAGGGTACACCTATGTTCTGAAACGAGCTGGGCAGGATAGGAATGGCACATAAAAAGCTAGGGTGGATAGAACAGATGATGTCACTATCAATTACATCACTTACGCAGGCCATTAATGAACACTGGTGGTCGTGACACTGGGGACTCCTGACACTGATTTCAAGGAAAATTGAAAACTATGAGAACTTTGTCTTTCGGATATGGAATCGAGCTAGATTTTTTTCATGGCTATGGAATCACTTATCATAGGCCACAAAGTAGCATTTGATTCGGTGAAATCTTGCAATTTCATTGAAGATGTATGGATCCACCCGTGTTACGAAATGAGCTGGTAGGATAGGAATGACACATAAAAAGTTAGGGTGGATATGTTAGATGATGTCACTATCAATTACATCACTTACCTAGGCTATTAATTAATGCTGATGGCCGTGACACCGGGGACTACCGATGCAGATTTCATGGCAAATTGAAAACCATGAGAACTTTGCCTTTCGGATTTGGAACCGAGCTAATTTTTTTTTCATGACTGTAGAATCACTTGCCTCAGCCTAGAGAACCTGAATTGGTAAAAGTGAACCCCTATAGATTTTTCTAAAAATCATTTATCTTAGGCCACAAAGTAGCATTTGTTTTGGTGAAATCTTGCAAATCCGTTGATGATGTTTGGGTCCACCCATGTTCCCAAACGAGCTAGGTCAGATAGGAATGGCACTTAAAAATTAGGGTGGACAGGTTAGATGATGCCACTATCAATTACATTACTTACGTAGGCCATTAATGAATGCTGGTGGCCGCGATACCAGGGACTGCTGATGCTGATTTTAGGGCAAATTGAAAACAATAGAACTTTGCCTTCCGGATATGGAATCGAACTAGATTTTTTTTCACAACTGTAGAATCACTTGCCTCACCCGACAGAACCTAAATTGGGAAAATTGGACCCTAGGAGATTTTTCTAAAAATAACTTATCATAGGGCACAGAGTAGCATTTGTTTCGGTGAAATCTTACAATTCCATCGAAAAAGTCTCAATCCACCCATGTTCCGAAACGAGCTAGGTAGGATAGGAATGGCGCATAGAAAGTTAGGGTCGACACTTTAGATGATGTCACTATCAAATACATCACTTACCTACGCTATTAATGAATGCTAGTGGCTGTGACGCCGGGGACTGCCGACGCATATTTCATGGCAAATTGAAAAACATGAGAACTTTGCCTTTCGGATATGGAATCGAGCTAGATTTTTTTCATGGCTTTAGAATCACTTGCCTCACCCTGGAAAACCTAAATTGGCAAAAGTGGACCCCTACATTTTTTCTAAAAATAACTTATCATGGGCCACAAAGTAGCATTTGTTTTGGTGAAATCTTGCAATTCTGTCGATGATGTCAGGGTACACCTATGTTCTGAAACGAGCTGGGCAGGATAGGAATGGCACATAAAAAGCTAGGGTGGATAGAATAGATGATGTCACTATCAATTACATCACTTACGCAGGCCATTAATGAACACTGGTGGTCGTGACGCTGGGGACTCCTGACACTGATTTCAAGGAAAATTGAAAACTATGAGAACTTTGTCTTTAGGATATGGAATCGAGCTAGATTTTTTTTATGGCTATGGAATCACTTATCATAGGCCACAAAGTAGCATTTGATTCGGTGAAACCTTGCAATTTCATTGAAGATGTCTAGATCCACCCGTGTTACGAAATGAGCTGGTAGGATAGGAATGACACATAAAAAGTTAGGGTGGATATGTTAGATGATGTCACTATTAATTACATCACTTACCTAGGCTATTAATGAACGCAGATGGCCGTGACACCGGGGACTACCGATGCAGATTTCATGGCAAATTGAAAACCATGAGAACTTTGCCTTTCGGATTTGGAACCGAGCTAATTTTTTTCATGACTGTAGAATCACTTGCCTTAGCCTAGAGAACCTGAATTGGTAAAAGTGAACCCCTATAGATTTTTCTAAAAATCTTTTATCTTAGGCCACAAAGTAGCATTTGTTTTGGTGAAATCTTACAAATCCGTCGATGATGTTTGGGTCCACCCATGTTCCCAAACGAGCTGGGTCAGATAGGAATGGCACTTAAAAATTAGGGTGGACAGGTTAGATGATGCCACTATCAATTACTTCGCTTACGTAGGCCATTAATGAATGCTGGTGGCCGCGATACCAGAGACTGCTGATGCTGATTTTAGGGCAAATTGAAAACAATAGAACTTTGCCTTCCGGATATGGAATCGAGCTAGATTTTTTTTCACAACTGTAGAATCACTTGCCTCACCTGACAGAACCTAAATTGGGAAAATTGGACCCTAGGAGATTTTTCTAAAAATAACTCATCATAGGGCACAGAGTAGCATTTGTTTCGGTGAAATCTTACAATTCCATCGAAAAAGTCTCAATCCACCCATGTTCCGAAACGACCTGGTAGGACAGGAATGACACTTAAAAAGTAAGGGTGGATAGGTTAGATGATGTCACTATCAATTACATCACTTACGTAGGCCATTAATGAATGCTAGTGGCCGCGATACCAGAGACTGCTGATGCTGATTTTAGGGCAAATTGAAAACAATAGAACTTTGCCTTCCGGATATGGATTCAAGCTAGATTTTTTTTCACAACTGTAGAATCACTTGCCTCACCCGATAGAACCTAAATTGGGAAAATTGGACCCTAGGAGATTTTTCTAAAAATAACTTATCATAGGGCACAGAGTAGCATTTGTTTCGGTGAAATCTTACAATTCCATCGAAAAAGTCTCAATCCACCCATGTTCCGAAACGAGCTAGGTAGGATAGGAATGGCGCATAGAAAGTTAGGGTCGACACTTTAGATGATGTCACTATCAAATACATCACTTACCTACGCTATTAATGAATGCTAGTGGCTGTGACGCCGGGGACTGCCGACGCATATTTCATGGCAAATTGAAAAACATGAGAACTTTGCCTTTCGGATATGGAATCGAGCTAGATTTTTTTCATGGCTTTAGAATCACTTGCCTCACCCTGGAAAACCTAAATCGGCAAAAGTGGACCCCTACATTTTTTCTAAAAATAACTTATCATGGGCCACAAAGTAGCATTTGTTTTGGTGAAATCTTGCAATTCTGTCGAAGATGTCAGGGTACACCTATGTTCTGAAACGAGCTGGGCAGGATAGGAATGGCACATAAAAAGCTAGGGTGGATAGAATAGATGATGTCACTATCAATTACATCACTTACGCAGGCCATTAATGAACACTGGTGGTCGTGGCGCTGGGGACTCCTGACACTGATTTCAAGGAAAATTGAAAACTATGAGAACTTTGTCTTTCGGATATAGAATCAAGCTAGATTTTTTTTCATGGCTATGGAATCACTTATCATAGGCCACAAAGTAGCATTTGATTCGGTGAAATCTTGCAATTTCATTGAAGATGTCTGGATCCACCCGTGTTACGAAATGAGCTGGTAGGATAGGAATGACACATAAAAAGTTAGGGTGGATATGTTAGATGATGTCACTATTAATTACATCACTTACCTAGGCTATTAATGAACGCAGATGGCCGTGACACCGGGGACTACCGATGCAGATTTCATGGCAAATTGAAAACCATGAGAACTTCGCCTTTCGGATTTGGAACCGAGCTAATTTTTTTCATGACTATAGAATCACTTGCCTTAGTCTAGAGAACCTGAATTGGTAAAAGTGAACCCCTATAGATTTTTCTAAAAATCATTTATCTTAGGCCACAAAGTAGCATTTGTTTTGGTGAAATCTTGCAAATCCGTCGATGATGTTTGGGTCCACCCATGTTCCCAAACGAGCTGGGTCAGATAGGAATGGCACTTAAAAATTAGGGTGGACAGGTTAGATGATGCCACTATCAATTACTTCGCTTACGTAGGCCATTAATGAATGCTGGTGGCCGCGATACCAGAGACTGCTGATGCTGATTTTAGGGCAAATTGAAAACAATAGAACTTTGCCTTCCGGATATGGAATCGAGCTAGATTTTTTTTCACAACTGTAGAATCACTTGCCTCACCCAACAGAACCTAAATTGGGAAAATTGGACCCTAGGAGATTTTTCTAAAAATAACTTATCATAGGGCACAGAGTAGCATTTGTTTCGGTGAAATCTTACAATTCCATCGAAAAAGTCTCAATCCACCCATGTTCCGAAACGAGCTAGATAGGATAGGAATGGCGCATAGAAAGTTAGGGTCGACACTTTAGATGATGTCACTATCAAATACATCACTTACCTACGCTATTAATGAATGCTAGTGGCTGCGACGCCGGGGACTGCCGACGCATATTTCATGGCAAATTGAAAAACATGAGAACTTTGCCTTTCGGATATGGAATCGAGCTAGATTTTTTTTCATGGCTTTAGAATCACTTGCCTCACCCTCGAAAACCTAAATTGGCAAAAGTGGACCCCTACATTTTTTCTAAAAATAACTTATCATGGGCCACAAAGTAGCATTTGTTTTGGTGAAATCTTGCAATTCTGTCGAAGATGTCAGGGTACACCTATGTTCTGAAACGAGCTGGGCTGGATAGGAATAGCACATAAAAAGCTAGGGTGGATAGAATAGATGATGTCACTATCAATTACATCACTTACGCAGGCCATTAATGAACACTGGTGGTCGTGACGCTGGGGGACTCCTGACACTGATTTCAAGGAAAATTGAAAACTATGAGAACTTTGCCTTTCAGATATGGAATCGAGCTAGATTTTTTTCATGGCTATGCAATCACTTATCATAGGCTACAAAGTAGCATTTGATTCGGTGAAATCTTGCAATTTCATTGAAGATGTCTGGATCCACCCGTGTTACGAAATGAGCTGGTAGGATAGGAATGACACATAAAAAGTTAGGGTGGATATGTTAGATGATGTCACTATTAATTACATCACTTACCTAGGCTATTAATGAACGCTGATGGCCGTGACACCGGGGACTACCGATGCAGATTTCATGGCAAATTGAAAACCATGAGAACTTTGCCTTTCAGATTTGGAACCGAGCTAATTTTTTTCATGACTGTAGAATCACTTGCCTCAGCCTAGAGAACCTGAATTGGTAAAAGTGAACCCCTATAGATTTTTCTAAAAATCATTTATCTTAGGCCACAAAGTAGCATTTGTTTTGGTGAAATCTTGCAAATCCGTCGATGATGTTTGGGTCCACCCATGTTCCCAAACGAGCTGGGTCCGATAGGAATGGCACTTAAAAATTAGGGTGGACAGGTTAGATGATGCCACTATCAATTACTTCACTTACGTAGGCCATTAATGAATGCTGGTGGCCGCGATACCAGAGACTGCTGATGCTGATTTTAGGGCAAATTGAAAACAATAGAACTTTGGCTTTCGGATATGGAATCGAGCTAGATTTTTTTTCACAACTGTAGAATCACTTGCCTCACCCAACAGAACCTAAATTGGGAAAATTGGACCCTAGGAGATTTTTCTAAAAATAACTTATCATAGGGCACAGAGTAGCATTTGTTTCGGTGAAATCTTACAATTCCATCGAAAAAGTCTCAATCCACCCATGTTCCGAAACGACCTGGTAGGACAGGAATGACACTTAAAAAGTAAGGGTGGATAGGTTAGATGATGTCACTATCAATTACATCACTTACGTAGGCCATTAATGAATGCTGGTGGCCGCGATACCAGAGACTGCTGATGCTGATTTTAGGGCAAATTGAAAACAATAGAACTTTGCCTTCCGGATATGGATTCGAGCTAGATTTTTTTTCAGAACTGTAGAATCACTTGCCTCACCCGACAGAACCTACATTGGGAAAATTGGACCCTAGGAGATTTTTCTAAAAATAACTTATCATAGGGCACAGAGTAGCATTTGTTTCGGTGAAATCTTACAATTCCATCGAAAAAGACTCAATCCACCCATGTTCCGAAACGAGCTGGGTAGGACAGGAATGACACATAAAAAGTAAGGGTGGATAGGTTAGATGATGTCACTATCAATTACATCAGGCAACAAAGTAGTGTTTATTTCGGTGAAATCATGCAATTCCATCAAAGATCTCTGGGTCCACCCGTGTCACGAAATGAGTTGGTTGTGACAGGAATGCCACATCTTATGTTAGGGTGGAGAGCTTAGATGAAGTCAGTATCAATTATGTCACAGAACCACACCGTTAAGGTACCATGATGGCCGCGACACCGGAAACTGCCGATTAAGATGTCGTGGCAAATGTAAAACCTTAAGAAATTTGCCTTCTTGACATGGAATCAAGCTAGGTTGTTTTTCATGGCTGCAAAACTATAGGCCTCACCCTAGGGAATCTGAATTGGGAAAAGTGAGTCCCTAGAGATTTTTCTAAAAATAACTTATCATAGGCAACAAAAGAGTGTTTGTTTTGGTGAAATAATGTAATTTCATCAAAGATGTCTGGGTCCACCCGTATTACAAAATGAGTTGGTTGTGATAGGAATGCCACATATCATGTTAGGGTGGAGAGCTTAGATGAAGTCAGCATCAATTATGTCACACAACCATGCCGTTAAGGTACCGTGATGGCCGCGACACCGGAAACTATCGATTTAGATGTCGTGGCAAATGTAAAACCTTGAGAAATTTGCCTTCTGGACATGGAATTGAGCTAGTTTTTTTCATGACTATAGAACTATAGGCCTCACCCTAGGGAACCTAAATTAGCAAAAGTGGGTTCCTATAGATTTTTTCTAAAAATAACTTATCATAGGCAACAAAGTAGTGTTTGTTTCGGTGAAATAATGTAATTCCATCAAAGATGTCTGGCTCCACCCGTCTTATAAAATGAGTTGGTTGTGATAGGAATGGCATATGATATTAGGGTGGAGAGCTCTGATGAAGTTCTTATCAACTACATCACATAACCACACAGTTAATGTACCGTGATGGTCGTGACACCGGGAACTATCGATGCATATGTTGTGGCAAATGTAAAACTTTGAGAAATTTGCCTTCTGGGCATGGAATCAAGCTAGGTTTTTTCATGGCTACAAAACTATAGGCCTCACCCTAGGGAACCTGAATTGGTAAAAGTGAGCCCCTAGCGATTTTTCTAAAAATAACCTATCATAAGCAACAAAGCAATGTTTGTTTTGGTGAAATCATGCAATTCCATCAAAAATGTCTGGGTCAACCCGTGTTACAAAACGAGTTGGTTGTGAATGGAATGGCACATCCCATGTTAGGGTGGAGAGCTTAGATGAAGTTAGAATCAATTATGTTACACAACCAAGCCGTTAAGGTAGCGTGATGGCTGTGACACCGGAAACTGCCGATTCAGATGTCGTGGCAAATGTAAAACCTTGAGAAATTTGAATTCGAGACATGGAATCAAGCTAGGTTTTTTTCATGGCTATAGAACTATAGGCCTCACCCTAGGGAACTAGAATTGGCAAAATTGGGTCCCTAGAGATTTTTTGAAAAATAACTTATCAAAGGTAACAAAGTAGTGTTTGTTTCGGTGAAATCACGCAATTCCTTCAAAGAAGTCTGGGTCCACCCATGTTACTAAACGAGTTGGTTGTCATAGGAATGGCATATGTCATGTTAGGGTGGAGAGCTTAGATGAAGTCAGTATCAATTATGTCGCACAACCACGCCGTTAAGGTACCACGATGGCCGTGACACCGGAAACTGCCGATTCAAATGTTGTGGCAAAAGTAAAACCTAGAGAAATATGCCTTCTGCACATGGAATCAAGCTAGGTTGTTTTTCATGGCTACAAAACTATAGGCCTCACGCTACGGAACCTGAATTGGAAAAAGTGAGTCCCTAGTGATTTTTCTAAAAATAACCTATCATAGGCAACAATGCAATGTTTGTTTTGGTGAAATCATGCAATTCCATCAAAAATGTCTGGGTCCACCCGTGTTACAAAACGAGTTGGTTGTGACTAGAATGGCACATCCCATGTTAGGGTGGAGATCTTAGATGAAGTCAGTATCAATTATGTTGCACAACCACACCGTTAAGGTACCGTGATGGCCGTGACACCGGAAACTGCCGATTCAGATGTCGTGGCAAATGTAAAACCTTGAGAAATTTGAATTCTAGACATGGAATCAAGCTAGGTTTTTTTCATGGCTATAGAACCATAGGCCTCACCCAAGGGAACTTGAATTGGTAAAAGTGGTTCCCTTGAGATTTTTCTAGAAATAACTTATCATAGGCAACAAAGTAGTGTTTATTTCGGTGAAATCATGCAGTTCCATCAAAGATCTCAGGGTCCACCCGTGTTACGAAATGAGTTGGTTGTAACAGGAATGGCACATCTTATGTTAGGGTGGAGAGCTTAGATGAAGTCAGTATCAATTATGTCACAGAACCACACCGTTAAGGTACCATGATGGCCGCGACACCGGAAACTACCGATTAAGATGTCGTGGCAAATGTAAAACCTTAAGAAATTTGCCTTCTTGACATGGAATCAAGCTAGGTTGTTTTTCATTGCTGCAAAACTATAGGCCTCACCCTAGGGAATCTGAATTGGGAAAAGTGAGTCCCTAGAGATTTTTCTAAAAATAACTTATCATAGGTAACAAAGCAGTGTTTGTTTTGGTGAAATAATGTAATTTCATCAGAGATGTCTGGGTCCACCCGTATTACAAAATGAGTTGGTTGTGATAGGAATGCCACATCTCATGTTAGGGTGGAGAGCTTAGATGAAGTCAGCATCAATTATGTCGCACAACCGTGCCGTTAAGGTACCGTGATGGCCGCGACACCGAAAACTGTCGATTTAGATGTCGTGGCAAATGTAAAACCTTGAGAAATTTGCCTTCTGGACATGGAATCGAGCTAGTTTTTTTCATGACTATAGAACTATAGGCCTCACCCTAGGGAACCTAAATTAGCAAAAGTGGGTTCCTATAGATTTTTTCTAAAAATAACTTCTCATAGTCAATAAAGTAGTGTTTGTTTCGGTGAAATAATGTAATTCCTTCAAAGATGTCTGGCTCCACCCGTCTTATAAAATGAGTTGGTTGTGATAGGAATGGCACATCTCGTATTAGGGTGGAGAGCTCTGATGAAGTTCTTATCAACTACATCACATAACCACACAGTTAATGTACCGTGATGGTCATGACACCGGGTACTGTCGATGCATATGTTGTGGCAAATGTAAAACTTTGAGAAATTTGCCTTCTGGACATGGAATCAAGCTAGGTTTTTTCATGGCTACAAAACTATAGGCCTCACCCTAGGGAACCTGAATTGGTAAAAGTGAGCCACTAGCGATTTTTCTAAAAATAACCTATCATAGGCAACAAAGCAATGTTTGTTTTGGTGAAATCATGCAATTCCATCAAAAATGTCTGGGTCCACCCGTGTTACAAAACAAGTTGGTTGTGACTGGAATGGCACATCCCATGTTAGGGTGGAGAGCTTAGATGAAGTTAGTATCAATTATGTTGCACAACTATGCCGTTAAGGTAGCGTGATGGCCGTGACACCGGAAACTGCCGATTCAGATGTCGTGGCAAATGTAAAACCTTGAGAAATTTGAATTCGAGACATGGAATCGAGCTAGGTTTTTTTCATGGCTATAGAACTATAGGCCTCACCCTAGGGAACTAGAATAGGCAAAATTGGGTCCCTAGAGATTTTTTGAAAAATAACTTATCAAAGGCAACAAAGCAGTGTTTGTTTTGGTGAAATCACACAATTCCTTCAAAGAAGTCTGGGTCCACCCATGTTAGTAAATGAGTTGGTTGTCATAGGAATGACACATCTCGTATTAGGTTGGAGAGCTCTGATGAAGTTCTTATCAACTACATAACAAAACCACGCACTTAATGTACCGTGATTGTCGCGACACCGGGAACTGTCGACGCATATGTTGTGGCAAATGTAAAACTTTGAGAAATTTGCCTTATAGACATGGAATCAAGCTAGGTTTTTTTCATGGCTACAAAACAATATGCCTCACCCTAGGGAACCTGAATTGGTAAAAGTGAGTCCCTAGAGAGTTTTCTAAAAATAACCTTTCATAGGCAACAAAGCAATATTTGTTTTGGTGAAATCATGCAATTCCATCAAAAATGTCTGGGTCCACCCGTGTTATAAAACGAGTTGGTTGTGACTGGAATGGCACATCCCATGTTAGGGTGGAGAGCTTAGATGAAGTCAGTATCAATTATGTTGCACAACCACGCCGTTAAGGTACCGTGATGGCCGTGACACTGGAAACTGCCGATTCAGATATCGTGGCAAATGTAAAACCTTGATAAATTTGAATTCTAGACATGGAATCAAGCTAGGTTTTTTTCATGGATATAGAACCATAGGCCTCACCCAAGGGAACTTGAATTGGTAAAAGTGGTTCCATTGAGATTTTTCTAGAAATAACTTATCATAGGTAACAATGTAGTGTTTATTTCGGTGAAATCATGCAATTCCATCAAAGATCTCTGGGTCCACCCATGTTACGAAATGAGTTGGTTGTGACAGGAATGACACATCTTATGTTTGGGTGGAGAGCTTAGATGAAGTCAGTATCAATTATGTCGCAGAACCACGCCGTTAAGGTACCATGATGGCCGCGACACCGGAAACTGCCGATTAAGATGTTGTGGCAAATGTAAAACCTTAAGAAATTTGCCTTCTTGACATGGAATCAAACTAGGTTGTGTTTCATGGCTGCAAAACTATAGGCCTCACCCTAGGGAATCTGAATTGGGAAAAGTGAGTCCCTAGAGATTTTTCTAAAAATAACTTATCATAGGCAACAAAGCAGTGTTTGTTTTGGTGAAATAATTTAATTTCATCAAAGATGTCTGGGTCCACCGGTATTACAAAATGAGTTGGTTGTGATAGGAATGCCACATCTCATGTTAGGGTGGAGAGCTTAGATGAAGTCAGCATCAATTATGTCGCACAACCGTGCCGTTAAGGTACCGTGATGGCCGCGACACCGAAAACTGTCGATTTAGATGTCGTGGCAAATGTAAAACCTTGAGAAATTTGCCTTCTGGACATGGAATCGAGCTAGTTTTTTTCATGACTATAGAACTATAGGCCTCACCCTAGGGAACCTAAATTAGCAAAAGTGGGTTCCTATAGATTTTTTCTAAAAATAACTTCTCATAGGCAATAAAGTAGTGTTTGTTTCGGTGAAATAATGTAATTCCATCAAAGATGTCTGGCTCCACCCGTCTTATAAAATGAGTTGGTTGTGATAGGAATGGCACATCTCGTATTAGGGTGGAGAGCTCTGATGAAGTTCTTATCAACTACATCACATAACCACACAGTTAATGTACCGTGATGGTCATGACACCGGGTACTGTCGATGCATATGTTGTGGCAAATGTAAAACTTTGAGAAATTTGCCTTCTGGACATGGAATCAAGCTAGGTTTTTTCATGGCTACAAAACTATAGGCCTCACCCTAGGGAACCTGAATTGGTAAAAGTGAGCCACTAGCGATTTTTCTAAAAATAACCTATCATAGGCAACAAAGCAATGTTTGTTTTGGTGAAATCATGCAATTCCATCAAAAATGTCTGGGTCCACCCGTGTTACAAAACAAGTTGGTTGTGACTGGAATGGCACATCCCATGTTAGGGTGGAGAGCTTAGATGAAGTTAGTATCAATTATGTTGCACAACTATGCCGTTAAGGTAGCGTGATGGCCGTGACACCGGAAACTGCCGATTCAGATGTCGTGGCAAATGTAAAACCTTGAGAAATTTGAATTCGAGACATGGAATTGAGCTAGGTTTTTTTCATGGCTATAGAACTATAGGCCTCACCCTAGGGAACTAGAATAGGCAAAATTGGGTCCCTAGAGATTTTTTGAAAAATAACTTATCAAAGGCAACAAAGCCGTGTTTGTTTTGGTGAAATCACGCAATTCCTTCAAAGAAGTCTGGGTCCACCCATGTTAGTAAATGAGTTGGTTGTCATAGGAATGACACATCTCGTATTAGGTTGGAGAGCTCTGATGAAGTTCTTATCAACTACATAACAAAACCACGCACTTAATGTACCGTGATTGTCGCGACACCGGGAACTGTCGACGCATATATTGTGGCAAATGTAAAACTTTGAGAAATTTGCCTTATAGACATGGAATCAAGCTAGGTTTTTTTCATGGCTACAAAACAATATGCCTCACCCTAGGGAACCTGAATTGGTAAAAGTGAGTCCCTAGAGAGTTTTCTAAAAATAACCTTTCATAGGCAACAAAGCAATATTTGTTTTGGTGAAATCATGCAATTCCATCAAAAATGTCTGGGTCCACCCGTGTTATAAAACGAGTTGGTTGTGACTGGAATGGCACATCCCATGTTAGGGTGGAGAGCTTAGATGAAGTCATTATCAATTATGTTGCACAACCACGCCGTTAAGGTACCGTGATGGCCGTGACACTGGAAACTGCCGATTCAGATGTCGTGGCAAATGTAAAACCTTGATAAATTTGAATTCTAGACATGGAATCAAGCTAGGTTTTTTTCATGGATATAGAACCATAGGCCTCACCCAAGGGAACTTGAATTGGTAAAAGTGGTTCCATTGAGATTTTTCTAGAAATAACTTATCATAGGTAACAATGTAGTGTTTATTTCGGTGAAATCATGCAATTCCATCAAAGATCTCTGGGTCCACCCATGTTACGAAATGAGTTGGTTGTGACAGGAATGACACATCTTATGTTTGGGTGGAGAGCTTAGATGAAGTCAGTATCAATTATGTCGCAGAACCACGCCGTTAAGGTACCATGATGGCCGCGACACCGGAAACTGCCGATTAAGATGTTGTGGCAAATGTAAAACCTTAAGAAATTTGCCTTCTTGACATGGAATCAAACTAGGTTGTGTTTCATGGCTGCAAAACTATAGGCCTCACCCTAGGGAATCTGAATTGGGAAAAGTGAGTCCCTAGAGATTTTTCTAAAAATAACTTATCATAGGCAACAAAGCAGTGTTTGTTTTGGTGAAATAATTTAATTTCATCAAAGATGTCTGGGTCCACCGGTATTACAAAATGAGTTGGTTGTGATAGGAATGCCACATCTCATGTTAGGGTGGAGAGCTTAGATGGAGTCAGCATCAATTATGTTGCACAACCATGCCGTTAAGGCACCGTGATGGCCGCGACACCGAAAACTGTCGATTTAGATGTCATGGCAAATGTTAAACCTTGAGAAATTTGCCTTCTGGACATAGAATCGAGCTAGTTTTTTTCATGACTATAGAACTATAGGCCTCACCCTAGGGAACCTAAATTAGCAAAAGTGGGTTCCTATAGATTTTTTCTAAAAATAACTTCTCATAGGCAACAAAGTAGTGTTTGTTTCGGTGAAATAATGTAATTCCATCAAAGATGTCTGGCTCCACCCGTCTTATAAAATGAGTTGGTTGTGATAGGAATGGCACATCTCGTATTAGGATGGAGAGCTCTGATGAAGTTCTTATCAACTACATCACATAACCACATAGTTAATGTACCGTGATGGTCGTGACACCGGGAACTGTCGATGCATATGTTGTGGCAAATGTAAAACTTTGAGAAATTTGCCTTCTGCACATGGAATCAAGCGAGGTTTTTTTCATGGCTACAAAACTATAGGCCTCACCCTAGGGAACCTGAATTGGTAAAAGTGAGTCCCTAGCGATTTTTCTAAAAATAACCTATCATAGGCAACAAAGCAATGTTTGTTTTGGTGAAATCATGCAATTCCATCAAAAATGTCTGGGTCCACCCGTGTTACAAAATGAGTTGGTTGTGACTGGAATGGCACATCCCATGTTAGGGTGGAGAGCTTAGATGAAGTTGGTATCAATTATGTTGCACAACCACGCCGTTAAGGTAGCGTGATGGCCGTGACACCAGAAACTACCAATTCAGATGTCGTGGCGAATGTAAAACCTTGAGAAATTTGAATTCGAGACATGGAATTGAGCTAGTTTTTTTTCATGGATATAGAACTATAGGCCTCACCCTAGGGAACTAGAATTGGCAAAATTGGGTCCCTAGAGATTTTTTGAAAAATAACTTATCAAAGGCAACAAAGCAGTGTTTGTTTCGGTGAAATCACGCAATTCCGTCAAAGAAGTCTGGGTCCACCCATGTTACTAAATGAGTTGGTCCACCCATCTCAATTTAGGGTGGAGAGCTTAGATGAAGTCAGTATCAATTATGTCGCACAACCACGCCGTTAAGGTACCACGATGAACATGACACCGGAAACTGCCGATTCAAATGTTGTGGCAAACGTAAAACCTAGAGAAATATGCCTTCTGCACATGGAATCAAGCTAGGTTGTTTTTCATGGCTACAAAACTATAGGCCTCACGCTAGGGAACCTGAATTGGTAAAAGTGAGTCCCCAGCGATTTTTCTAAAAATAACCTATCATAGGCAACAAAGCAATGTTCGTTTTGGTGAAATCATGCAATTCCATTAAAAATGTCTGGGTCCACCCGTGTTACAAAACGAGTTGGTTGTGACTAGAATGGCACATCCCATGTTAGGGTGGAGAACTTAGATGAAGTCAGTATCAATTATGTTGCACAACCACGCCGTTAAGGTACCGTGATGGCCGTGACACCGGAAACTGCCGATTCAGATGTCGTAGCAAATGTAAAACCTTGAGAAATTTGAATTCAAGACATGGAATCGAGCTAGGTTTTTTTCATGGCTATAGAACCATAGGCCTCACCCAAGGGAACTTGAATTGGTAAAAGTGGATCCCTTGAGATTTCTCTAGAAATAACTTATCATAGGCAACAAAGTAGTGTTTATTTTGGTGAAATCATGCAATTCCATCAAAGATCTCTGGGTCCACCCGTGTTATGAAATGAGTTGGTTGCGATAGGGATGGCACATCTTACGTTAGGGTGGAGAGCTTAGATGAAGTCAGTATGAATTATGTCGCAGAACCACGCCGTTAAGGTACCATGATGGTCGCGACACCGGAAACTGTCAATTAAGATGTCGTGGCAAATGTAAAACCTTAAGAAATTTGCTTTCTTGACATGGAATGAAGCTAGGTTTTTTCACGGCTACAAAACTATAGCCTCACCGTAGGGAACCTGAATTGGAAAAAGTGAGTCCCTAGAGATTTTTCTAAAAATAACTTATCATAGGCAACAAAGTAGTGTTTGTTTTGCTAAAATCATGCAATTCGAACAAAGAGTTGGTTGCAACAGGAATGACACATCTTATGTTAGGGTGGAGAGCTTAGATGAAGTCAGTATCAATTATGTTGCAGAACCACACCGTTAAGGTACCATGATGGCTGTGACACCAGAAATTGTCAATTAAGATGTCGTGGCAAATGTAAAACCTTGAGAAATTTGCCTTCTGGATATGGAATAGAGCTAGTTTTTTTCATGACTGTAGAACTATAGGCATCACCCTAGTAAACCTAAATTGGCAAAAGTAGGTTCCTATAGATTTTTCTGAAAATAACTTATCATAGGCACAAAGTAGCGTTTGTTTCGGTGAAATAATTTAATTCCATCAAAGATGTCTGGCTTCACCCGTCTTATGATTTGAGGTGGTTGTGATTGGAATGGCACATCTCATATTAGGGTGGACAGCTTTGATGAAGTTTGTATCAACTACGTCACAGAACCACGCAGTTGTTGTACCATGATGGCCGCAACACCGGGAACTGCCGATGCATATATCGTGGCAAATGTAAAACCTTGAGAACTTTGCCTTCTGGACCTAGAATCAAGCTTGTTTTTTTCATAGCTATAGAACTGAAGGCCCCACCCTAGGGAACCTATATTGGCAAAAGTGGGTCCTAGTGATTTTTCTAAAAATAACTTATTATAGGCAACAAAGCAGTGTTTGTTTTGGTGAAATCATGCAATTCCGTTAAAGATGTCTGGGCCCACCCGTGTTATAAAATGAGTTGGTTGTGATAGGAATGACACATCTCATATTAGGGTGGAGAGCTTACATGAAGTCAGTATCAATTATGTCATACAACCATGCCGTTAAGGTACCGTGATGGCCGTGACATCGGAAACTGCCGATGTAGAGGTCGTGGCAAATGTAAAACCTTGAGAAATTTGCTATCTAGACATGGAATCGAGCTAGTTTTTTTCATAGCTATAGAACTATAAGCCTCACCTTAGGTAATCTAAATTGGCAAAAGTAGGACCCTAAAGATTTTTTTAAAAATAACTTATCATAGGCAACAATGCAGTGTTTGTTTTGGTGAAATCATGCAATTTTATCAAAGATGACTAGGTCCACTCGTGTTACTAAATGAGTTGGTTGTGACATGAATAGCACATCTCATGTTAGGGTGGAGAGCTAAGATGAAGTCTATCAATTACGTCACACAACCACGCCGTTAAGGTACCATGATGGCCGCGACACTGGGAACTACCGATTTAGAAGTCGTGGCAAATGTAAAACATTGAGAAATTTGCCTTCTGGACATGGTGTCACACCCCAAAATTTTCAATTTTGGGTTATGCTTAGAAAACACTAAATAAAATAAATGATTTCAATATTTGAATAAATTTATTAGATAAGTTAAGTTGCTGCTAATTTAAATATAGAAAATTGTGGTTTTAAACTTTTTCATATTAATTTGATAATGTGTTGTTTGTGTGATGCTTGTCTTTGGTGTTGGTGAGTGCTATTATTTTCAAAATACCATAGGACGACGTTTGCTTCTCACCGGAAAATTTTTTGGTATTTTCCGGATATAAAATTTCAATTTCCGTGAGCTTAATCTTTTTCTTAATCTCTTCATCAATCTTTTCATGAGCTCAAACTCATTTAGTTGAGTTCCTTATCTCTCCAAGAGTCTCTAGGATTTTTTCCGTGATTTTTCTGAGCTCCGGGCTATTTTTCACGGCTAAAAAGATAATTTTAGATTTTTTAGAATTATTTTATTCGCGGAATTAAAATAATCCTGAAATTAAGAAAATTTGAAAAGTTTCCAAACCCTACAACTATATATATGCCGGCATAGCCCTCGACGTCCTGGTTTCAGAAGTACAACCCTTATCGCGAGCCGCCGCTCGTAGCTCCCTCTACCCCTCGCCGAAGTCTTCATCTACAGCTTGCGTTCCGGCGAACTCTTCGGCGAGCTTTTTCAGCCAAACCATCGTGTCCCGACGCTAGCCACCACCACGAAGAGGCAACCCTCGTCGTTCTCTACACCGTGGTATATCCATTTGCGTGAATCCATCGCCGTTTCATCGAGTTCTCATCTCATCTTACTTTTCTCCGACGAGGTTCCACCATGGCTGACTGGAGCTCCTCCAAGTCTAAGGTAGAAGATGATACTATTTACAGTTTTGCCACTAAAATTGTTTTGATCATAAAATCTCCGTTTTAACTCCGGTTTGACCCGTTCAAGTTGCGTTAGGTTCGTATTTGCGAGCTCTACATGTTAGTGTAGCTGTATAGTAGATTTGGAAAATTTAATTTTCGAGTTTATATTAAAGTAATTATTTATCTATAGGAAATCTTAGAAAATTCATAACTTTCACGTTTTAAATCCGAATTTTGTGATCTTTACGTCTGTGTGATCGTGGTAACATGTAGAAGAGTTTTACAAACTTTTTATACTATTTTGCTACTATTGGTGTACTGTTCTAACTATGTTTCTTTGTTTGCTTCGTGTATGATTGCTCGGATGATTGTGTGTTGATGCTTGATGATCGAGTATAGACGGTGAGCAGTTTCTGGATGATCAGGAGTATTCTTTTGAGCCAGACCAACAGTATCATTAGGAAAGCTTTGATCAAGGCAAGTATAACATCGGACCATCTTTGTTGTCCTTTTCACTGAAATTATCATACATATGCATGTGTCCTCCTTGACAACCTTAGAGATTGTAACTTAGTGATTGTTACCTTGATTCCTTGTCAACCTTGGGATGCATTTGGGTAGCTATTACTAGTGCTTAATTATGAACAATGATCTTGTAATTTGATTAATGGATTAAGCAACCAACTATTAAGATGATTTCATTACTATTGAAAAGGGGGCTAGAGCAAGGGGTTATATTGTTGCTCTGGTTTCTCTTCATAAGGACTTATCTGTACGTGATCATCCGGGACATACAGTACAGCTGTGAGGGCTATAAGGCTCTAGCTTTAGTTGCTTAAAGGACCTTTTCTAGCTTGTTAGTGGTTACCTTAAATGGCGTAAGAATGGCTTGACACATTGGGTATAGGACAGCCTCTAGTCTATGAGTATAGCCGAGAAAGAATTATGCCATTTGAAAAGAAGGGTTCCTACATCTGCCTGCCGAGTGAATCTAATGGCCCTAACTTGTTAGACAAACCTTTAAGTGGCTTTATATGATTTCTGGTGTTTTGAGGAGTCGTGAACCCATTCATTTGGAAGTTATGACTCACAGTGAAAGTGTACACCTCTGTGTAGAGTTAAAAACTGATATACTAGCCATGCTCACGGATACGAGCGGCCTTGGAACATTTACAGATAGATGATCACCATTGTTATATCATGCTTAATTACTGTTGATTATTATTATGCTCATATTAATGATATTCATTATCCTATTACAATTGATCATTGGTTCATTAATGGGAATTGGTTCATCTTGATGCTACTCAATTGCTAATTATATGATGATTAAAAGCTAAAACGCAGTCAAACAGTGTCTAGCCTTTTTGAGCCTCATGAACCCCATGATATATTTGTTGAGTTTCACATGGACTTACTCTTGCTATTTCCCCCACACCTCAGTGTGTAGTGAGGTGCTGATGAGAAGAAGGATAAAGAGGTAGTGGAGTTTCCAGAAGTCTTTCAGAAGTGTTTGGCATACGAAGCCACCAGTCAGTCATCCCTGAGAAGAATGGAGCCTAAAGTTTAGTCTCTGATGTAAGTGTTAATATAGCTATGTATACGTTATATAATAACATTATTTCTGATACTTTTTCATTCTGACATATGTGTGGACTTCCTGGGCACACATATGATTAGCCTGGTTTTGTTCTTTAGAAAACCGGGTGTGACACATGGAATCGAGCTATGTTTTTTTCATAGCTATAGAACTATAGGCCTCACCCTAGGGAACCTGAATTAGCAAAAGTGGGTCCTTGAAGATTTTTCTAAAAATAACTTATCGTAGGCAACAAAGCAGCATTTGTTTTGGTGAAATAATGTAATTCTGTAAATGATGTTTGTGTCCTCTAGTGTTATGAAATGAGTTGGTTGTGATAGGAATGACACATCTCATGTTACGGTGGAGGGCTTTGATGATATCAGTATCAATTACATCACACAACCACGCAGTTAATGTACCCTGATGGCCGCGACACCGGGAACTACCGATGCATATGTCGTGGTAAATGTAAAACCTTGAGAACTTTGCCTTCTGGACATGGAATCAAGCAAGTTTTTTTCATGGTTGTAGAACTATAGGCCTCACCCTAGGGAACCTAAATTATCAAAAGTGGGTCAATGGAGATTTTTCTAAAAATAACTTATCATAGGCAACAAAGTTGTGTTTGTTTTGGTGAAATCATGCAAGAATGGAAGATCTCATGTTAGGGTGGAGAGCTTAGATGAATTCAGTATCAATTACATCACACAACCACACCATTAAGGTACCGTGATGGACGCGACACCGAAAACTGTTGATTCAGATGTCGTGGCAAATGTAAAAACTTGAGAAATTTGTCTTCTAGACATGGAATCGAGCTAGGTTTTTTTATGGCTATAGAACTATAGGCCTCACCCTAAGGAACCTGAGTTGGTAAAGTGGGTCCCTAGAGATTTTTCTAAAAATAACTTATCATAGGCAACAAAGAAGTGTTTGTTTCGGTGAAATCATGCAATTCCATCAAAGATGTCTAGGTCCACCTATGTTACGAAATGAGTTGGTTGTGACAGGAATGGAACGTCTCATGTTAGGCTAGAGAGCTGAGATGAAGTCAACATCAATTATGTCACACAATCTCACCGTTAAGGTACCATGATGGCCACGGCACCAGGAACTACCGATACAGATGTCGTGGCAAATGTAAAACCTTGAGAACTTTGCCTTCTTGACATGGAATCGAGCTAGATTTTTTCATGGCTATAGGACTATAGGCATCACACCTAGAAACCTAAATTGGTAAAAGTGGGTGCTTGGAGATTGTTCTAAAAATGACTTATCATAGGCAGCAAAGCAGCGTTTGTTTCGGTGAAATCATGCAATTCCGTCAAAGATGTCTAGGTCCTACCGTATTACAAAACAAGTTGGTTGTGACAGGAATGACACATCTCATGTTAGGGTGGAGAGCTTAGATGAAGTTAGTATCAATTATGTCATACAACCACGCAGTTAATGTACCGTGACGGCCATGACACTGAGAACTGTCGATGGATATGTCGTGACAAATGTAGAACCTTGAGAACTTTGCCTTCCAGACGTGGATTCAAGCTAGTTTTTTCATGGCTTCACAACTAAAGGCCTCACCTTAGGGAACTTGAATTAACAAAAGTGGGTCAATGGAGATTTTCTAAACATAACTTATCATAGGCAACAAAGCTGTGTTTGTTTCGGTGAAATCAAGCAATTTCGTCAAAGATGTCTAGGTCCTCCCGTGCTATGAGACAAGTTGGTTGTGACAAGAATGGAAGATATCATGTTAGGGTGGAGAGCTTAGATGAATTCAGTATCAATTACATCACACAACAACGCCGTTAAGGTACCGTGATGGCCGCGACACCGAAAACTGTTGATTCAGATGTCGTGGCAAATGTAAAACCTTGAGAAATTTGTCTTCTAGACATGGAATCGAGCTAGGTTTTTTATGGCTATAGAAATATAGGCCTCACCCCCAAGGAACCTGAGTTGGTAAAGTGGGTCCCTAGAGATTTTTCTAAAAATAACTTATCATAGGCAACAAAGTAGTATTTGTTTCGGTGAAATCATGCAATTCCATCAAAGATGTCTGGGTCCACCTGTGTTACGAAATGAGTTGGTTGTGACAGGATGCAACATCTCATGTTAGGCTAGAGAGCTGAGATGAAGTCAACATCAATTATGTCACACAACCTCACTGTTAAGGTACCATGATGGCCGCGACACTAGGAACTACCGATACAGATGTCGTGGCAAATGTAAAACCTTGAGAACTTTGCCTTCTTGACATGGAATCGAGCTAGATTTTTTCATGGCCATAGAACTATAGGCCTCACCCCTAGAAACCTAAATTGGTAAAAGTGGGTGCTTGGAGATTGTTCTAAAAATGACTTATCATAGGCAGCAAAGCAGCGTTTGTTTCGGTGAAATCATGCAATTCCGTCAAAGATGTCTGGGTCCTACCGTATTACAAAACAAGTTGGTTGTGACAGGAATGACACATCTCATGTTAGGGTGGAGAGCTTAGATGAAGTTAGTATCAATTATGTCATACAGCCACGCAGTTAATGTACCGTGATGGCCATGACACCGAGAACTGTCGATGGATATGTCGTGACAAATGTAGAACCTTGAGAACTTTGCCTTCCAGACGTGGATTCAAGCTAGTTTTTTTCATGGCTTCACAACTAAAGGCCTCACCTTAGGGAACTTGAATTAACAAAAGTGGGTCAATGGAGATTTTCTAAACATAACTTATCATAGGCAACAAAGCTGTGTTTGTTTCGGTGAAATCATGCGATTTCGTCAAAGATGTCTAGGTCCTCCCATGCTATGAGACAAGTTGATTGTGATAGGAATGGAAGATATCATGTTAGGGTGGAGAGCTTAGATGAATTTAGTATCAATTACATCACACAACAACGCCATTAAGGTACCATGATGGCCACGACACCGAAAACTGTTGATTCAGATGTCGTGGCAAATGTAAAACCTTGAGAAATTTGTCTTCTAGACATGGAATCGAGCTAGGTTTTTTATGGCTATAGAAATATAGGCCTCACCCCAAGGAACCTGAGTTGGTAAAGTGGGTCCCTAGAAATTTTTCTAAAAATAACTTATCATAGGCAACAAAGTAGTATTTGTTTCGGTGAAATCATGCAATTCCATCAAAGATGTCTGGGTCCACCTATGTTACGAAATGAGTTGGTTGTGACAGGAATGCAACATCTCATGTTAGGCTAGAGAGCTGAGATGAAGTCAACATCAATTATGTCACACAACCTCACCGTTAAGGTACCATGATGGCCGCGACACCAGGAACTACTGATACAGATGTCGTGGCAAATGTAAAACCTTGAGAACTTTGCCTTCTTGACATGGAATCGAGCTAGATTTTTTTCATGGCTATAGAACTATAGGCCTCACCCCTAGAAACCTAAATTGGTAAAAGTGGGTGCTTGGAGATTGTTCTAAAAATAACTTATCATAGGCAACAAAGCAGCGTTTGTTCGGTGAAATCATGCAATTCCGTCAAAGATGTCTGGGTCCAACCGTATTACAAAACAAGTTGGTTGTGACAGGAATGACACATCTCATGTTAGGGTGGAGAGCTTAGATGAAGTTAGTATCAATTATGTCATACAACCAAGCAGTTAATGTACCATGATGGCCACGACACTGAGAACTGCCGATGGATATGTCGTGACAAATGTAGAACCTTGAGAAATTTGCCTTCTAGACGTGGATTCAAGCTAGTTTTTTTCATGGCTTCACAACTAAAGGCCTCACCTTAGGGATCTAAATTAGAAAAAGTAGGTCCCTATATACTTTTCTAAAAATAACTTATCATAGGCAACAAAGCAGTATTTATTTCGGTGAAATCATGCATTTCTATCAAAGATGTCTGGGTCCACCCGTGTTTCGAAATGAGTTGGTTGTGACAGGAATGGAACATCTCATGTTAGGATAGAGAGCTGAGATGAAGTCAATATGAATTATGTCACACAACCTCACCATTAAGGTACCATGATTTCTGTGACACCAGGAACTACCGATACAGAAGTCATCGCAAATGTAAAACCTTGAGAACTTTGCCTTCTGGACATGGAATCGAGCTATATTTTTTCATGGCTGCAGAACTATGGGCCTCACCCCTAGAAACTAGAATTGGTAAAAGTGGGTGTCTAGAGATTATTCTAAAAATAACTTATCATAGGCAACAAAGCAGCGTCTGTTTTGGTGAAATGATGCAATTCCATCCAAGATGTTTGTGTCCAACCATATTACAAAACAAGTTGGTTGTGACAAGAATGACACATCTCATGTTAGGGTGGAGGGCTCTGATGAAGTCAGTGTTGGGTAATTTAATGCACACAGGAAAAGATCCGCAAGCTCACGGATACCGATGTAGCTTTCACCCGGGAGTGTTCCAAGGTATCGATTTCCACGGGGAACATGAAATGTGCTAGAAGAATTAGAAATGTCCAAGGAAAGGGTAATTATAGGGTAGAGAGGGTTTTTAGGGTTTTCTAAGTGGTTGTATCTTGTCGATGGCTTACTCTATTTTACCTACTTCGGAGCAACAATACCTTTCTGACTCTCAAAAAAGATTGGGAAGGAAATAGTCAGGGGAAGGCTGCTAAAAAGCTCTATGAAACACCAACCCTAACATGGTGGATTACAAAGACTGGATAGAGCTGTCACCTCTGTGGGTTACCACAACTAACCGGAGGATTGGGCGCAAACTCTGGTAAACCCTAGTCTAGATGCCACGTCTACCCTAGCGCTTACTACTCTAATTACCAAGGATAACTAGAGCACTCAATACGAGCGGAGATCTAGTAAATACAATAAAGCAAGAACTAAAACTAAATAAAATACTTAGAAATAAATGTTGAAGAACCTGGAGATTGCTCAAGACGAACCAGATGCTGTAGAAGTACAATGTCAAGGAAGATCTGACAGATTCGGCTCCTCCTCAGCTCTCTCCTCTCCTCTCTCCCTTTTCTCTAGTTTACAACTAGATGAACTAGAACTAGAACTAGAAGTTAAACTAGAAGAACTAGAACTAGACGATCATCTAGAGGGATGTCTACTTCTACTTGGATGGTGGGGTGAAACCCTAGCTTTTGCTCTAGATGTAGCTAATGAAGATGGAGATGGCCTAAGGGAGGGGGTCTACCCCTGCTTATATAGCCCGGTGGGGTGAACCGCAGCCCTCAAATCAAACCGACTTGAAACAATGGTTGAGATGCGTCATAGAGGTTAGTTAGAGGCCGTCACGCGAAGCTGGTCTCACTTGGAGGAGGGCCTAGGCCCACTTATTAGCCTTCGGGCTCTCGCTTTTTTCCCATGCCTTCTTGTGTGCTCTAGAACCTTCCCGTCAATTTTCACAGAATTCCGACTTGATTTGGTTTGGTTTCTTGACTCCTACTCCTTCTTGGCTTATTCTGTTTTTATCCTTGAAAATTCATAATTCAACAAAGCTGTGGAAATTGTTATGTTAGTCCCTAAAACTGTTGCTTGGTGATGGTTCTGGAGTCTTCTAGAATCTTTCGAGTCGTATCCATCGGGGACTTTCTCTCTAGAACTCCAAATATAGCAACTGATATGTCCATTTTGATCGTCTCGATGAGCTTTTCATAATGGTGTGCTCTATTTCATCACTTGAGGTACTTTTATGTGGTAAAATATTAAATATCCTACAAAACAAGTGAGAATAACACAACTCGTGGAACTCATTAGAATAAAAGGAAAAAGTCTACTTGACCCCCTAAACTATCAGCTAGTGTCTAACCTACACCCCTAACTACAAAACCATCTGTTTTACACACTGAACTTTTCAAAACCGTTCAAATTACACCCTGGAGCGGTTTTGCACGACAGTTTGCTACAGTAACCCTAGGGAACCTGAATTGGCAAAAGTGGGTCCCTAGAGACTTTTCTAAAAACAACTTATCATAGGCAATAAAGCAGTGTTTGTTTCGCTAAAATCATGCAATTCTATCAAAGATGTCTGGGTCCACCCGTGTTATGAAACGAGTTGGTTGTGACAGGAATGGCACATCTCATGTTAGGGTGGAGATCTTAGATGAAGTTAGTATCAATTACGTCGCTCAACCACACCATTAAGGTACCGTGATGGCCGCGACACCGAAAACTACCGATGTAGATGTCGTGGCAAATGTAAAACCTTGAGAAATTTGCCATCTGGACATGGAATCAAGCTAGGTTTTTTTCATAGCTATAGAACTATAAGCCTCACCCTAGGAAACCTAAATTGGCAAAAGTGGGTCCCTAGAGATTTTTCTAAAAACAACTTATCCTACGCAACATAGAAGTGTTTGTTTTGGTGAAATCATGCAATTCCATCAAAGATGACTGGGTCCACCCGTATTACTAAACGAGTTGGTTGTGACTGGAATGGAACATCTCATGATAGGGTGTAGAGATTAGATGAAGTCAATATCAATTACATCACACAACCACACCATTAAGGTACCATGATGGCCGCGACACTAGGAACTGTCCATTCAGATGTCATCGCAAAAGTAAAACTTTGATAAATTTGCCTTCTAGACATGGAATTGAGCTTGTTTTTTCATGATAATAGAACTATAGGCCTCATGCTAGTGAACCTGAATAGGCAAAAGTGGGTCCCTATAGATTTTTCTAAAAATAACTTATCATAGGCAACAAAGTAGCGTTTGTTTTGGTGAAATAATGCAATTCCATCAAAGATGTCTGGGTCCACCCGTGTTATGAAATGAGTTCACTTTGATAGGAATGACACATCTCATGTTAAGGTGGAGAGCTCTAATGAAGTTAGTATCAACTACATCACAAAACCACACTGTTAATGTACCGTGATGGCCGCGACACCGGTGACTGTCGATGCATATGTCGTGGCAAATGTAAAACCTTGAGAACTTTGCCTTCTAGACGTGGAGTCAAGCTAGTTTTTTTCATAGTTGCACAACCACTGGCCTCACCTTAGGGAACCTAAATTGGCAAAAGTGGGTCCTTGAAGACTTTTCTAAAAATAACATATCATAGGCAACAAAGCAGTGTTTGTTTTCGGTGAAATCATGCAATTCCATCAAAGATGTCTTTGTTCACCCGTGTTACGAATCGAGTTGGTTGTGATAGGAATGGCACATCTCATGTTAGGGTGGAGAGCTTAGATGAAGTTAATATCAATTACATCGCACAACCACACTGTTAAGGTACAGTGATCGTTGTGACATTCGAAACTGCCGATTCAGATGTCGACGACATCAGAAACTGCCGATTCAGATGTCGACGACATCAGAAACTGCCGATTCAGATGTCGTGGCAAATGTAAAACCTTGAGAAATTTGCCTTCTAGACACGGAATCGAGCTAGTTTTTTTCATGATTATAGAACAATAGGACTCACCTGAGGGAATCCAAATTGGCAAATGTGGGTCCCTAGATATTTTTCTAAAAATAACTTATCATAGGCAACAAAGCAGCGTTTGTTTCGACGAAATAATGTAATTCCATCAAAGATGTCTAACTCCACCCATGTCATAAAATGAGTTGGTTGTGATAGGAATGGCACATCTCATGTTAGGGTGGAGAGCTCTGATGAATTCAATATCAACTACATCACACAACCACACAGTTAATGTAACGTGATGGCCGGGACACCGGTGACTGCCGATGCATATGTTGTGACAAATGTAAAACCTTGAGAACTTTGCCTTCTAGACGTGGAGTCAAGCTAGTTTTTTCATAGTTGTACAACCATAGGCCTCACCTTAGCGAACCTGAATTGGTAAAAGTGGGTCCCTAAATACTTTTCTAAAAATAACATATCATAGGCAACAAAGCAGTGTTTGTTTTCCGTGAAATCATGTAATTCCATCAAAGATGTCTAGCTTCACCCGTGTTATGAAACGAGTTGGTTGTGATAGGAATGACACATCTCATGATAGGTTGGAGAGCTTAGATGAAGTCAAAATCAATTACGTCACACAACCACGCCGTTAAGGTACCGTGATGGTCGCGACATCAGAAACTGCCCATTCAGATGTCGTGGCAGATGTAAAACCTTGAGAAATTTGCCTTCTAAACACGGAATCAAGCTAGTTTTTTTCATGACTATATAAATATTGGTCTCACCTAAGGGAACCCAAATTAACAAAGGTGGGTCCCTAGACATTTTTATAAAAATAACTTATCATAGGCAACAAAGCAGCGTTTGTTTCGACGAAATAATATAATTTCATCAAAGATGTCTGGCTCCACCCATGTTATGAAATGAGTTGGTTGTGATAGGAATGACACATCTCATGTTAGGGTGGAGAGCTCTAATGAAGTTAGTATCAACTACATCACACAACCACGCTGTTAATGTACCCGGATGGCCGTGACACCGGGAACTGTCGATGTATATGTCGTGGCAAATGTAGAACCTTGAGAACTTTGCCTTCCAGACATGGAAGCAAGCTAGTTTTTTTCATGGCTGTTGAACTATAGGCCTCACCCTAGGGAACCTAAATTGGTAAAAGTGGGTCCCTTGAGACTTTTCTAAAAACAACTTATCATAGGCAATAAAGCAGTGTTTGTTTCAGTGAAATCAAGCAATTCCGTCAAAGATGTCTGGGTCCACCCATGTTATGGAACGAGTTGGTTGTGATAGGAATGACACATCTCATGTTAGGGTGGAGATCTTAGATTAAGTCAGTATCAATTATGTCGCACAACCACACCATTAAGGTACCATGATGGCCGCGACACCAAAAACTGCCGATGTAGATGTCATGACAAATGTAAAACCTTGAGAAATTTGCCATCTGGACATGGAATCGAGCTCGGTTTTTTCATAGCTATAGAATTATAAGCCTCACCCTAGGAAACCTATATTGGCAAAAGTGGGTCCCAAGAGATTTTTCTAAAAACAACTTATCCTAGGCAACATAGAAGTGTTTGTTTCGGTGAAATCATGCAATTCCATCAAAGATGACTGGGTCCACCCGTATTACTAAACGAGTTGGTTATGACTGGAATGGAACATATCATGTTAGGGTGTAGAGCTTAGTTGAAGTGAATATCAATTACATTGCACAACCACACCGTTAAGGTACCATGATGGCCACGACACCAGGAACTGTCCATTCAGATGTCGTGGCAAAAGTAAAACTTTGATAAATTTGCCTTCTGGACAAGGAATTGAGGTAGTTTTTTCCACGACTACAGAACTATAGGCCTCATGCTAGTGAACCTGAATAGGCAAAAGTGGATCCCTATAGATTTTTCTAAAAATAACTTATCATAGGCAACAAAGCAGTGTTTGTTTCGGCGAAATAATGTAATGCCATCAAAGATGTCTGGCTCAACCCATGTTATGAAATGAGTTGGTTGTGATAGGAATGGCACATCTCATGTTAGGGTGGAGAGCTCTGATGAAGTCAGTATCAACTACATCACACAACCACACCGTTAATGTACCGTGATGGCTGCGACACCGGTGACTGCCGATGCATGTCGTGGCAAATATAAAACCTTGAGAACTGTGCCTTCTAGATGTGGAGTTGAGCTAGTTTTCTTCATAGCTGCACAACCACAGTCCTTACCTTAGGGAACCTAAATTGGTAAAAGTGGGTCCCTAGAGACTTTTCTAAAAATAACATATCAAAGGCAACAAAGTTGTGTTTGTTTTTGCTGAAATCATGTAATTCCATCAAAGATGTCTAGGTTCACCCGTGTTACGAAACGAGTTGGTTGTGATAGGAATGACACATCTCATGATAGGGTGGAGAGCTTAGATGAAGTCAAAATCAATTACGTCACACAACCACGCCGTTAAGGTACCGTGATGGTCGCGACATCAGAAACTGCCCATTCAGCTATCGTGGCAGATGTAAAACCTTGAGAAATTTGCCTTCTAAACACGGAATCGAGCTAGTTTTTTTCATGACTATATAAATTTTGGTCTCACCTAAGGGAACCCAAATTAACAAAGGTGGGTCCCTAGACATTTTAATAAAAATAACTTATCATAGGCAACAAAGCAGCGTTTGTTTTGGTGAAATAATGTAATTTCATCAAAGATGTTTGGCTCCACCCATGTTATGAAATGAGTTGGTTGTGATAGGAATGACACATCTCATGTTAGGGTGGAGAGCTCTGATGAAGTTAGTATCAACTACATCACACAACCACGCTGTTAATGTACCCGGATGGCCGCGACACCGGGAACTGTCGATGCATATGTCGTGGCAAATGTAGAACCTTGAGAACTTTGCCTTCCAGACATGGAATCAAGCTAGTTTTTTTCATGGCTGTTGAACTATAGACCTCACCCTAGGGAACCTAAATTGGTAAAAGTGGGTCCCTTGAGACTTTTCTAAAAACAACTTATCATAGGCAATAAAGCAGTGTTTGTTTCAGTGAAATCAAGCAATTCCGTCAAAGATGTCTGGGTCCACCCATGTTATGGAACGAGTTGGTTGTGATAGGAATGACACATCTCATGTTAGGGTGGAGATCTTAGATTAAGTCAGTATCAATTATGTCGCACAACCACACCATTAAGGTACCATGATGGCCGCGACACCAAAAACTGCCGATGTAGATGTCATGACAAATGTAAAACCTTGAGAAATTTGCCATCTGGACATGGAATCGAGCTCGGTTTTTTCATAGCTATAGAACTATAAGCCTCACCCTAGGAAACCTATATTGGCAAAAGTGGGTCCCAAGAGATTTTTCTAAAAACAACTTATCCTAGGCAACATAGAAGTGTTTGTTTCGGTGAAATCATGCAATTCCATCAAAGATGACTGGGTCCACCCGTATTACTAAACGAGTTGGTTATGACTGGAATGGAACATATCATGTTAGGGTGTAGAGCTTAGTTGAAGTGAATATCAATTACATTGCACAACCACACCGTTAAGGTACCATGATGGCCACGACACCAGGAACTGTCCATTCAGATGTCGTGGCAAAAGTAAAACTTTGATAAATTTGCCTTCTGGACAAGGAATTGAGGTAGTTTTTTCCACGACTACAGAACTATAGGCCTCATGCTAGTGAACCTGAATAGGCAAAAGTGGATCCCTATAGATTTTTCTAAAAATAACTTATCATAGGCAACAAAGCAGTGTTTGTTTCGGCGAAATAATGTAATGCCATCAAAGATGTCTGGCTCAACCCATGTTATGAAATGAGTTGGTTGTGATAGGAATGGCACATCTCATGTTAGGGTGGAGAGCTCTGATGAAGTCAGTATCAACTACATCACACAACCACACCGTTAATGTACCGTGATGGCCGCGACACCGGTGACTGCCGATGCATGTCGTGGCAAATATAAAACCTTGAGAACTGTGCCTTCTAGATGTGGAGTTGAGCTAGTTTTCTTCATAGCTGCACAACCACAGTCCTTACCTTAGGGAACCTAAATTGGTAAAAGTGGGTCCCTAGAGACTTTTCTAAAAATAACATATCAAAGGCAACAAAGTTGTGTTTGTTTTTGCTGAAATCATGTAATTCCATCAAAGATGTCTAGGTTCACCCATGTTACGAAACGAGTTGGTTGTGATAGGAATGACACATCTCATGATAGGGTGGAGAGCTTAGATGAAGTCAAAATCAATTACGTCGCACAACCACGCCGTTAAGGTACCGTGATGGTCGCGACATCAGAAACTGCCCCTTCAGCTATCGTGGCAGATGTAAAACCTTGAGAAATTTGCCTTCTAAACACGGAATCGAGCTAGTTTTTTTCATGACTATATAAATATTGGTCTCACCTAAGGGAACCCAAATTAACAAAGGTGGGTCCCTAGACATTTTAATAAAAATAACTTATCATAGGCAACAAAGCAGCGTTTGTTTCGGTGAAATAATGTAATTTCATCAAAGATGTCTGGCTCCACCCATGTTATGAAATGAGTTGGTTGTGATAGGAATGACACATCTCATGTTAGGGTGGAGAGCTCTGATGAAGTTAGTATCAACTACATCACACAACCACGCTGTTAAAGTACCGTGATGGCCGCGACACCGGGAACTGTCGATGCATATGTCGTGGCAAATGTAGAACCTTGAGAACTTTGCCTTCCAGACATGGAATCAAGCTAGTTTTTTTCATGGCTGTTGAACTATAGGCCTCACCCTAGGGAACCTAAATTGGTAAAAGTGGGTCCCTTGAGACTTTTCTAAAAACAACTTATCATAGGCAATAAAGCAGTGTTTGTTTTAGTGAAATCAAGCAATTCCGTCAAAGATGTCTGGGTCCACCCATGTTATGGAACGAGTTGGTTGCGATAGGAATGGCACATCTCATGTTAGGGTGGAGATCTTAGATTAAGTCAGTATCAATTATGTCACACAACCACACCATAAGGTACCATGATGACCGCGACACCAAAAACTGCCGATGTAGATGTCATGACAAATGTAAAACCTTGAGAAATTTGCCATCTGGACATGGAATCGAGCTCGGTTTTTTCATAGCTATAGAACTATAAGCCTCACCCTAGGAAACCTATATTGGCAAAAGTGGGTCCCAAGAGATTTTTCTAAAAATAACTTATCCTAGGCAACATAGAAGTGTTTGTTTCGGTGAAATCATGCAATTCCATCAAAGATGACTGGGTCCGCCCGTGTTACTAAACGAGTTGGTTATGACTGGAATGGAACATCTCATGTTAGGGTGTAGAGCTTAGTTGAAGTAAATATCAATTACATTGCACAACCACACCGTTAAGGTACCATGATGGCCACGACACCAGGAACTGTCCATTCAGATGTCGTGGCAAAAGTAAAACTTTGATAAATTTGCCTTCTGGACAAGGAATTGAGCTAGTTTTTTTCCATGACTACAGAACTATAGGCCTCATGCTAGTGAACCTGAATAGGCAAAAGTGGATCCCTATAGATTTTTCTAAAAATAACTTATCATAGGCAACAAAGCAGTGTTTGTTTCGGCGAAATAATGTAATGCCATCAAAGATGTCTGGCTCAACCCATGTTATGAAATGAGTTGGTTGTGATAGGAATGGCACATCTCATGTTAGGGTGGAGATCTCTGATGAAGTCAGTATCAACTACATCACACAACCACACCGTTAATGTACCGTGATGGCCGCGACACCGGTGACTGCCGATGCATGTCGTGGCAAATATAAAACCTTGAGAACTGTGCCTTCTAGATGTGGAGTTGAGCTAGTTTTCTTCATAGCTGCACAACCACAGGCCTTACCTTAGGGAACCTAAATTGGTAAAAGTGGGTCCCTAGAGACTTTTCTAAAAATAACATATCAAAGGCAACAAAGTTGTGTTTGTTTTTGCTGAAATCATGTAATTCCATCAAAGATGTCTAGGTTCTCCCGTGTTACGAAACGAGTTGGTTGTGATAGGAATGGCACATCTCATGATAGGGTGGAGAGCTTAGATGAAGTCAAAATCAATTACGTCGCACAACCACGCCGTTAAGGTACCGTGATGGTCGCGACATCAGAAACTGCCCCTTCAGCTATCGTGGCAGATGTAAAACCTTGAGAAATTTGCCTTCTAAACACGGAATCGAGCTAGTTTTTTTCATGACTATATAAATATTGGTCTCACCTAAGGGAACCCAAATTAACAAAGGTGGGTCCCTAGACATTTTAATAAAAATAACTTATCATAGGCAACAAAGCAGCGTTTGTTTCGGTGAAATAATGTAATTTCATCAAAGATGTCTGGCTCCACCCATGTTATGAAATGAGTTGGTTGTGATAGGAATGACACATCTCATGTTAGGGTGGAGAGCTCTGATGAAGTTAGTATCAACTACATCACACAACCACGCTGTTAATGTACCGTGATGGCCGCGACACCGGGAACTGTCGATGCATAAGTCGTGGCAAATGTAGAACCTTGAGAACTTTGCCTTCCAGACATGGAATCAAGCTAGTTTTTTTCATGGCTGTTGAACTATAGGCCTCACCCTAGGGAACCTAAATTGGTAAAAGTGGGTCCCTTGAGACTTTTCTAAAAACAACTTATCATAGGCAATAAAGCAGTGTTTGTTTTAGTGTAATCAAGCAATTCCGTCAAAGATGTCTGGGTCCACCCATGTTATGGAACGAGTTGGTTGCGATAGGAATGGCACATCTCATGTTAGGGTGGAGATCTTAGATTAAGTCAGTATCAATTATGTCGCACAACCACACCATTAAGGTACCATGATGGCCGCGACACCAAAAACTGCCGATGTAGATGTCATGACAAATGTAAAACCTTGAGAAATTTGCCATCTGGACATGGAATCGAGCTCGGTTTTTTCATAGCTATAGAACTATAAGCCTCACCCTAGGAAACCTATATTGGCAAAAGTGGGTCCCAAGAGATTTTTCTAAAAAAACTTATCCTAGGCAACATAGAAGTGTTTGTTTCGGTGAAATCATGCAATTCCATCAAAGATGACTGGGTCCGCCCGTGTTACTAAACGAGTTGGTTATGACTGGAATGGAACATCTCATGTTAGGGTGTAGAGCTTAGTTGAAGTAAATATCAATTACATTGCACAACCACACCGTTAAGGTACCATGATGGCCACGACACCAGGAACTGTCCATTCAGATGTCGTGGCAAAAGTAAAACTTTGATAAATTTGCCTTCTGGACAAGGAATTGAGCTAGTTTTTTTCCACGACTACAGAACTATAGGCCTCATGCTAGTGAACATGAATAGGCAAAAGTGGATCCCTATAGATTTTTCTAAAAATAACTTATCATAGGCAACAAAGTAGTGTTTGTTTCGGTGAAATAATGTAATGCCATCAAAGATGTCTTGCTCAACCCATGTTATGAAATGAGTTGGTTGTGATAGGAATGGCACATCTCATGTTAGGGTGGAGAGCTCTGATGAAGTTAGTATCAACTACATCACACAATCACACCGTTAATGTACCGTGATGGCCGCGACACCGGTGACTGCCGATGCATATGTCGTGGCAAATATAAAACCTTGAGAACTGTGCCTTCTAGATGTGGAGTTGAGCTAGTTTTCTTCATAGCTGCACATCCACAGGCCTTACCTTAGGGAACCTAAATTGGTAAAAGTGGGTCCCTAGAGACTTTTCTAAAAATAAGATATCAAAGGCAACAAAGTTGTGTTTGTTTTCGGTGAAATCATGTAATTCCATCAAAGATGTCTAGGTTCACCCGTGTTACGAAACGAGTTGGTTGTGATAGGAATGGCACATCTCATGATAGGGTGGAGAGCTTAGATGAAGTCAAAATCAATTACGTCGCACAACCACGCCGTTAAGGTACCGTGATGGTCGCAACATCAGAAACTGCCCATTCAGATGTCGTGGCAGATGTAAAACCTTGAGAAATTTGCCTTCTAAACACGAAATCGAGCTAGTTTTTTTCATGACTATATAAATATTGGTCTCACCTAAGGGAATCCAAATTAACAAAGGTGGGTCCCTAGACATTTTTATAAAAATAACTTATCATAGGCAACAAAGCAGCGTTTGTTTCGGCGAAATAATGTAATTTCATCAAAGATGTCTGGCTCCACCCATGTTATGAATGAGTTGGTCGTGATAGGAATGGCACATCTCATGTTAGGGTGGAGAGCTCTGATGAAGTTAGTATCAACTACATCACACAACCACACAGTTAATGTACCGTGATGGCCACGACACCGGTGACTGCCGATGCATATGTCGTGGCAAATGTAAAACCTTGAGAACTTTGCCTTCCAGACATGGAATCAAGCTAGTTTTTTTCATGGCTGTTGAACTATAGGCCTCACCCTAGGGAACCTAAATTGGTAAAAGTGGGTCCCTTGAGACTTTTCTAAAAACAACTTATCATAGGCAATAAAGTAGTGTTTGTTTCAGTGAAATGAAGCAATTCCGTCAAAGATGTCTGGGTCCACCCATGTTATGGAAAGAGTTGGTTGCGATAGGAATGGCACATCTCATGTTAGGGTGGATATCTTAGATTAAGTTAGTATCAATTACGTCGCACAACCACACCATTAAGGTACCATGATGGCCGCGACACCAAAAACTGCCAATGTAGATGTCATGATAAATGTAAAACCTTGAGAAATTTACCATCTGGACATGGAATCGAGCTCGGTTTTTTCATAGCTATAGAACTATAAGCCTCACCCTAGGAAACCTATATTGGCAAAAGTGGGTCCCAAGAGATTTTTCTAAAAACAACTTATCCTAGGCAACATAGAAGTGTTTGTTTCGGTGAAATCATGCAATTCCATCAAAGATAACTGGGTCCGCCCGTGTTACTAAACGAGTTGGTTATGACTGGAATGGAACATCTCATGTTAGGGTGTAGAGCTTAGTTGAAGTAAATATCAATTACATTGCACAACCACACCGTTAAGGTACCATGATGGCCACGACACCAGGAACTGTCCATTCAGATGTCGTGGCAAAAGTAAAACTTTGATAAATTTGCCTTCTGGACAAGGAATTGAGCTAGTTTTTTTCCATGACTACAGAACTATAGGCCTCATGCTAGTGAACATGAATAGGCAAAAGTGGATCCCTATAGATTTTTCTAAAAATAACTTATCATAGGCAACAAAGTAGTGTTTGTTTCGGTGAAATAATGTAATGCCATCAAAGATGTCTGGCTCAACCCATGTTATGAAATGAGTTGGTTGTGATAGGAATGGCACATCTCATGTTAGGGTGGAGAGCTCTAATGAAGTTAGTATCAACTACATCACACAATCACACCGTTAATGTACCGTGATGGCCGCGACACCGGTGACTGCCGATGCATATGTCGTGGCAAATATAAAACCTTGAGAACTGTGCCTTCTAGATGTGGAGTTGAGCTAGTTTTCTTCATAGCTGCACATCCACAGGCCTTACCTTAGGGAACCTAAATTGGTAAAAGTGGGTCCCTAGAGACTTTTCTAAAAATAAGATATCAAAGGCAACAAAGTTGTGTTTGTTTTCGGTGAAATCATGTAATTCCATCAAAGATGTCTAGGTTCACCCGTGTTACGAAATGAGTTGGTTGTGATAGGAATGGCACATCTCATGATAGGGTGGAGAGCTTAGATGAATTCAAAATCAATTACGTCGCACAACCACGCCGTTAAGGTACCGTGATGGTCGCAACATCAGAAACTGCCCATTCAGATGTCGTGGCAGATGTAAAACCTTGAGAAATTTGCCTTCTAAACACGGAATCGAGCTAGTTTTTTTCATGACTATATAAATATTGGTCTCACCTAAGGGAATCCAAATTAACAAAGGTGGGTCCCTAGACATTTTTATAAAAATAACTTATCATAGGCAACAAAGCAGCGTTTGTTTCGGCGAAATAATGTAATTTCATCAAAGATGTCTGGCTCCACCCATGTTATGAAATGAGTTGGTCGTGATAGGAATGGCACATCTCATGTTAGGGTGGAGAGCTCTGATGAAGTTAGTATCAACTACATCACACAACCACACAGTTAATGTACCGTGATGGCCACGACACAGGTGACTGCCGATGCATATGTCGTGGCAAATGTAAAACCTTGAGAACTTTGCCTTCCAGACATGGAATCAAGCTAGTTTTTTTCATGGCTGTTGAACTATAGGCCTCACCCTAGGGAACCTAAATTGGTAAAAGTGGGTCCCTTGAGACTTTTCTAAAAACAACTTATCATAGGCAATAAAGCAGTGTTTGTTTCAGTGAAATCAAGCAATTCCATCAAAGATGTCTGGGTCCACCCATGTTATGGAACGAGTTGGTTGCGATAGGAATGGCACATCTCATGTTAGGGTGGAGATCTTAGATTAAGTTAGTATAAATTACGTCGCACAACCACACCAGTAAGGTACCATGATGGCCGCGACACCAAAAACTGCCAATGTAGATGTCATGACAAATGTAAAACCTTGAGAAATTTACCATCTGGACATGGAATCGAGCTCGGTTTTTTCATAACTATAGAACTATAAGCCTCACCCTAGGAAACCTATATTGGCAAAAGTGGGTCCCAAGAGATTTTTCTAAAAACAACTTATCCTAGGCAACATAGAAGTGTTTGTTTCGGTGAAATCATGCAATTCCATCAAAGATGACTGGGTCCGCCTGTGTTACTAAACGAGTTGGTTATGACTGGAATGGAACATCTCATGTTAGGGTGTAGAGCTTAGTTGAAGTAAATATCAATTACATTGCACAACCACACCGTTAAGGTACCATGATGGCCACGACACCAGGAACTATCCATTCAGATGTCGTGGCAAAAGTAAAACTTTGATAAATTTGCCTTCTGGACAAGGAATTGAGCTAGTTTTTTTCCACGACTACAGAACTATAGGCCTCATGCTAGTGAACATGAATAGGCAAAAGTGGATCCCTATAGATTTTTCTAAAAATAACTTATCATAGGCAACAAAGTAGTGTTTGTTTCGGTGAAATAATGTAATGCCATCAAAGATGTCTTGCTCAACCCATGTTATGAAATGAGTTGGTTGTGATAGGAATGGCACATCTCATGTTAGGGTGGAGAGCTCTGATGAAGTTAGTATCAACTACATCACACAATCACACCGTTAATGTACCGTGATGGCCGCGACACCGGTGACTGCCGATGCATATGTCGTGGCAAATATAAAACCTTGAGAACTGTGCCTTCTAGATGTGGAGTTGAGCTAGTTTTCTTCATAGCTGCACATCCACAGGCCTTACCTTAGGGAACCTAAATTGGTAAAAGTGGGTCCCTAGAGACTTTTCTAAAAATAAGATATCAAAGGCAACAAAGTTGTGTTTGTTTTCGGTGAAATCATGTAATTCCATCAAAGATGTCTAGGTTCACCCGTGTTACGAAACGAGTTGGTTGTGATAGGAATGGCACATCTCATGATAGGGTGGAGAGCTTAGATGAAGTCAAAATCAATTACGTCGCACAACCACGCCGTTAAGGTACCGTGATGGTCGCAACATCAGAAACTGCCCATTCAGATGTCGTGGCAGATGTAAAACCTTGAGAAATTTGCCTTCTAAACACGAAATCGAGCTAGTTTTTTTCATGACTATATAAATATTGGTCTCACCTAAGGGAATCCAAATTAACAAAGGTGGGTCCCTAGACATTTTTATAAAAATAACTTATCATAGGCAACAAAGCAGCGTTTGTTTCGGCGAAATAATGTAATTTCATCAAAGATGTCTGGCTCCACCCATGTTATGAATGAGTTGGTCGTGATAGGAATGGCACATCTCATGTTAGGGTGGAGAGCTCTGATGAAGTTAGTATCAACTACATCACAAAACCACACAGTTAATGTACCGTGATGGCCACGACACCGGTGACTGCCGATGCATATGTCGTGGCAAATGTAAAACCTTGAGAACTTTGCCTTCCAGACATGGAATCAAGCTAGTTTTTTTCATGGCTGTTGAACTATAGGCCTCACCCTAGGGAACCTAAATTGGTAAAAGTGGGTCCCTTGAGACTTTTCTAAAAACAACTTATCATAGGCAATAAAGCAGTGTTTGTTTCAGTGAAATGAAGCAATTCCGTCAAAGATGTCTGGGTCCACCCATGTTATGGAAAGAGTTGGTTGCGATAGGAATGGCACATCTCATGTTAGGGTGGATATCTTAGATTAAGTTAGTATCAATTACGTCGCACAACCACACCATTAAGGTACCATGATGGCCGCGACACCAAAAACTGCCAATGTAGATGTCATGATAAATGTAAAACCTTGAGAAATTTACCATCTGGACATGGAATCGAGCTCGGTTTTTTCATAGCTATAGAACTATAAGCCTCACCCTAGGAAACCTATATTGGCAAAAGTGGGTCCCAAGAGATTTTTCTAAAAACAACTTATCCTAGGCAACATAGAAGTGTTTGTTTCGGTGAAATCATGCAATTCCATCAAAGATAACTGGGTCCGCCCGTGTTACTAAACGAGTTGGTTATGACTGGAATGGAACATCTCATGTTAGGGTGTAGAGCTTAGTTGAAGTAAATATCAATTACATTGCACAACCACACCGTTAAGGTACCATGATGGCCACGACACCAGGAACTGTCCATTCAGATGTCGTGGCAAAAGTAAAACTTTGATAAATTTGCCTTCTGGACAAGGAATTGAGCTAGTTTTTTTCCATGACTACAGAACTATAGGCCTCATGCTAGTGAACATGAATAGGCAAAAGTGGATCCCTATAGATTTTTCTAAAAATAACTTATCATAGGCAACAAAGTAGTGTTTGTTTCGGTGAAATAATGTAATGCCATCAAAGATGTCTGGCTCCACCCATGTTATGAAATGAGTTGGTCGTGATAGGAATGGCACATCTCATGTTAGGGTGGAGAGCTCTGATGAAGTTAGTATCAACTACATCACACAACCACACAGTTAATGTACCGTGATGGCCACGACACCGGTGACTGCCGATGCATATGTCGTGGCAAATGTAAAACCTTGAGAACTTTGCCTTCCAGACATGGAATCAAGCAAGTTTTTTTCATAGTTGCACAACCACAGGCCTCACCTTGGGGAACCTAAATTAGCAAAAGTGGGTCCATAAAGACTTTTCAAAAAATAACAAATCATAGGCAACAAAGGAGTGTTTGTTTTCGGTGAATCATGTAATTCCATCAAAGATGTTTGGGTTCACCCGTGTTACGAAATGAGTTGTTGTGATAGGAATGACACATCTCATGATTGGGTGGAGAGCTTAGATGAAGTCAAAATCAATTATGTCGTACAACCACGTTGTTAAGGTACTGTGATGGTCGCGACATCAGAAACTGGCGATTGAGATGTCGTGGCAAATGTAAAACTTTGAAAAATTTGCCTTCTGGACAAGGAATTGAGCTAGTTTTTTTTTCCACGACTACAGAACTATAGGCCTCATGCTAGTGAACATGAATAGGCAAAAGTGGATCCCTATAGATTTTTCTAAAAATATCTTATCATAGGCAACAAAGCAGTGTTTGTTTCGGTGAAATAAAGTAATGCCATCAAAGATGTCTGGCTCAACCCATGTTATGAAATGAGTTGGTTGTGATAGGAATGGCACATCTCATGTTAGGGTGGAGAGCTCTAATGAAGTTAGTATCAACTACATCACACAATCACACCGTTAATGTACCGTGATGGCCGCGACACCGGTGACTGCCGATGCATATGTCGTGGCAAATATAAAACCTTGAGAACTGTGCCTTCTAGATGTGGAGTTGAGCTAGTTTTCTTCATAGCTGCACATCCACAGGCCTTACCTTAGGGAACCTAAATTGGTAAAAGTGGGTCCCTAGAGACTTTTCTAAAAATAAGATATCAAAGGCAACAAAGTTGTGTTTGTTTTCGGTGAAATCATGTAATTCCATCAAAGATGTCTAGGTTCACCCGTGTTACGAAACGAGTTGGTTGTGATAGGAATGGCACATCTCATGATAGGGTGGAGAGCTTAGATGAAGTCAAAATCAATTACGTCGCACAACCACGCCGTTAAGGTACCGTGATGGTCGCAACATCAGAAACTGCCCATTCAGATGTCGTGGCATATGTAAAACCTTGAGAAATTTGCCTTCTAAACACGGAATCGAGCTAGTTTTTTTCATGACTATATAAATATTGGTCTCACCTAAGGGAATCCAAATTAACAAAGGTGGGTCCCTAGACATTTTTATAAAAATAACTTATCATAGGCAACAAAGCAGCGTTTGTTTCGGCGAAATAATGTAATTTCATCAAAGATGTCTGGCTCCACCCATGTTATGAAATGAGTTGGTCGTGATAGGAATGGCACATCTCATGTTAGGGTGGAGAGCTCTGATGAAGTTAGTATCAACTACATCACACAACCACACAGTTAATGTACCGTGATGGCCACGACACCGGTGACTGCCGATGCATATGTCGTGGCAAATGTAAAACCTTGAGAACTTTGCCTTCCAGACATGGAATCAAGCTAGTTTTTTTCATAGTTGCACAACCACAGGCCTCACCTTAGGGAACCTAAATTAGCAAAAGTGGGTCCCTAAAGACTTTTCAAAAAATAACAAATCATAGGCAACAAAGGAGTGTTTGTTTTCGGTGAATCATGTAATTCCATCAAAGATGTCTGGGTTCACCCGTGTTACGAAATGAGTTGTTGTGATAGGAATGACACATCTCATGATAGGGTGGAGAGCTTAGATGAAGTCAAAATCAATTACGTCGTACAACCACGTTGTTAAGGTACTGTGATGGTCGCGACATCAGATACTGGCGATTGAGATGTCGTGGCAAATGTAAAACTTTGAAAAATTTGCCTTCTGGACAAGGAATTGAGCTAGTTTTTTTTCCACGACTACAGAACAATAGGCCTCATGCTAGTGAACATGAATAGGCAAAAGTGGATCCCTATAGATTTTTCTAAAAATATCTTATCATAGGCAACAAAGCAGTGTTTGTTTCGGTGAAATAATGTAATGCCATCAAAGATGTCTGGCTCAACCCATGTTATGAAATGAGTTGGTTGTGATAGGAATGGCACATCTCATGTTAGGGTGGAGAGCACTAATGAAGTTAGTATCAACTACATCACACAATCACACCGTTAATGTACCGTGATGGCCGCGACACCGGTGACTGCCGATGCATATGTCGTGGCAAATATAAAACCTTGAGAACTGTGCCTTCTAGATGTGGAGTTGAGCTAGTTTTCTTCATAGCTGCACATCCACAGGCCTTACCTTAGGGAACCTAAATTGGTAAAAGTGGGTCCCTAGAGACTTTTCTAAAAATAACATATCAAAGGCAACAAAGTTGTGTTTGTTTTCGGTGAAATCATGTAATTCCATCAAAGATGTCTAGGTTCACCCGTGTTACGAAACGAGTTGGTTGTGATAGGAATGGCACATCTCATGATAGGGTGGAGAGCTTAGATGAAGTCAAAATCAATTACGTCACACAACCACGCCGTTAAGGTACCGTGATGGTCGCAACATCAGAAACTGCCCATTCAGATGTCGTGGCATATGTAAAACCTTGAGAAATTTGCCTTCTAAACACGGAATCGAGCTAGTTTTTTTCATGACTATATAAATATTGGTCTCACCTAAGGGAATCCAAATTAACAAAGGTGGGTCCCTAGACATTTTTATAAAAATAACTTATCATAGGCAACAAAGCAGCGTTTGTTTCGGCGAAATAATGTAATTTCATCAAAGATGTCTGGCTCCACCCATGTTATGAAATGAGTTGGTCGTGATAGGAATGGCACATCTCATGTTAGGGTGGAGAGCTCTGATGAAGTTAGTATCAACTACATCACACAACCACACAGTTAATGTACCGTGATGGCCACGACACCGGTGACTGCCGATGCATATGTCGTGGCAAATGTAAAACCTTGAGAACTTTGCCTTCCAGACATGGAATCAAGCTAGTTTTTTTCATAGTTGCACAACCACAGGCCTCACCTTAGGGAACCTAAATTAGCAAAAGTGGGTCCCTAAAGACTTTTCAAAAAATAACAAATCATAGGCAACAAAGGAGTGTTTGTTTTCGGTGAATCATGTAATTCCATCAAAGATGTCTGGGTTCACCCGTGTTACGAAATGAGTTGTTGTGATAGGAATGACACATCTCATGATAGGGTGGAGAGCTTAGATGAAGTCAAAATCAATTATGTCGTACAACCACGTTGTTAAGGTACTGTGATGGTCGCGACATCAGATACTGGCGATTGAGATGTCGTGGCAAATGTAAAACTTTGAAAAATTTGCCTTCTGGACAAGGAATTGAGCTAGTTTTTTTTCCACGACTACAGAACTATAGGCCTCACCTGAGGGATCCCAAATTGGCAAAAGTGGGTCCCTAGAGATTTTTCTAAAAATAACTTATCAAAGCCAACAAAGCAGCGTTTGTTTCGGCGACATAATTTAATTGCATCAAAGATGTCTGGCTCCACCCATGTTATGAAATAAATTGGTTGTGATAGAAATGACACATCTCATGTTAGGGTGAAGAGCTCTGATGAATTTAGTATCAACTACATCACACAACCACACAGTTAATGTACCGTGATGGCCGCGACACCGGTGACTGCCGATGCATATATCGTGACAAATGTAAAACCTTGAGAACTTTGCCTTCCAGACGTGGAGTCAAGCTAGTTTATTTCACAGCTGCAGAACCACAGACCTCACTTTAGGGAACTTGATTAGGCAAAAGTGGGTCGCTAAAGACTTTTTGAAAAATAACATATCATAGGCAACAAAGCAGTGTTTGTTTTCGGTGAAATCATGTAATTCCATCAAAGATATCTGGGTTCACCCGTGTTAGGAAACGAGTTGGTTGTGATAGGAATGGCACATCTCATGTTAGGGTGGTGAGCTTAGATGAAGTTAGTATCAATTACGTCGCATAACCACGCTGTTAAGGTACCGTGATGGCTATGACATCAGAAACTGCCGATTCAGATGTCGTGGCAAATGTAAAACCTTGAGAATTTTTCTTCTAGACATGGAATAGAGCTATTTTTCATGACTATAGAACTATAGGCCTCACCTAAGGGAACCTAAATTGGCAAAAGTGGGTCCATAGAGATTTTTCTAAAAATAACTTATCATAGGCAACAAAGCAGCGTTTGTTTCGGTGAAATAATGTTATTCCATCAAAGATGTCTGGCTCCACCCATGTTATGAAATGAGTTGGTTGTGATAGGAATGACACATATCATGATAGGGTGGAGAGCTCTGATGAAGTTAGTATCAACTACATCACACAACCATGCAGTTAATGTACTGTGATGGCCGCGACACCGGTGACCACTAATGCATATGTCGTGGCAAATGTAAAACCTTGAGAACTTTGCCTTCCACACATGGAGTCAAGCTAGTTTTTTTCATAGCTGCACAACTACAGGCCTCACCCTAGGGAACCTGAATTGGCAAAAGTGGGTCCCTGGAGACTTTTCTAAAAACAACTTATCATAGGCAATAAAGTAGTGTTTGTTTCGGTGAAATCATGCAATTCCGTCAAAGATGTCTGGGTCCACCCGTGTTATGAAACGAGTTGGTTGTGATAGGAATGACACATCTCATGTTAGGGTGGAGAGATTAGGTGAAGACAGTATCAATTACGTCGCACAACCACTCCATTATGGTACTGTGATGTCCGCGACACCGAAAACTACCGATGTAGATCTCATGACAAATGTAAAACCTTGAGAAATTTGCCATCTGGACATGGAATCAAGCTAGGTTTTTTTCATAGCTATACAACTATAAGAATATCTTGTATTGTATCCAAAATCAATTGTTGTCTCGAGGCAAAATCAAAGGCTAGGTGGAAACTGAGCTTCTAACCTTGAGAACAAGATGCAAGTTTGTGTTTTTCTTTTATCCCATTTCATTTCTTGCATTCAGCCATGCATTAAACGAAGTTAATTTCTTTCTAGATATTCGTCCCTATCCTTGGCCGAGATATTAATGGTCTTGGTGTGCATTAGTCCTTGCTCATGGTGGACATTGGTAAGGGAAAAAAGTATATACAGGATTCCCTTCCATCAGAGGACACTAGATGTGAGGTGCAATCTGTGATAAGATTTAGAAGATTAATTTTCAACTTAAAGTGTTCTACAAAGCATACATATGAAAGGTTACCTTATTGTATTCTTTCAGATTTTGGAATTGGAAAAATATTTTGAGAAGATGGGGCAACTTATTGCTTTTTCTTCATTCAAGGAAGAGAAACCAAACCTTAAGAGGCAATTGAATGGGTAATTCTTCATCTTCACTTAGAGATTATCTTTCCTCACTCAATAATCTTAGAAATTATCATATGATTCTGTTGCTGAATTATCCTCACTCAATAATCAATGAGTTATCAATGATCAGAATTCTTTTAGTGAAACTTGTTCATATTGTCTGTTCCCATCTTCTAGGTGAATTATTTCCATTCTATCAAAGTTTGTTATTATATGCAAATGATTATTGCAGATCCGATTGTGGATTCCATATGCTGATGTACATGGAAGGATTTGATAGAATGAAAATAGATGACATTGATGAGGTTAGTGTAATGCATTTTATTCAACTATTCAACAAACAGTTTTGGCTACTTTTAAAAGTCCTAGGCAATTCATAACTCAATTTTTGTTATTTTTATGCCTAAAAATACAG
>CM039613.1:5070087-5191152 GCA_022457205.1 Saccharum spontaneum
TGAAGGCCGGCTTTCCTAGGGACTTGGGCTACTCATAGACCACGTGGACGAACTGCAGTTTTTGGCCCAGGACACCACGCCGAACTACAGTTTTTGCCCCGCGCGCTCCTTCGGATGCCACAGCAGGTGGGGACTTGGCCTGTTTTTTTGGCTATTTTTGCATGTATTCTCCATGCCCTGGACTTAGGCTGACTCAACTATTTCCAACCATGCCTTGTGGGCCATTTCCGCGTCCTGTTCGTGTCCCGTTCTCAGCCGGCCGCAGCCGTCTTCGCCTCGCGTGAGCCGTTTTGGTCCTGACATCGTCTCATCCTTCTCCCATGACCTCGTGAGGCATATCCATCATGCGTGGTGCATTCCTCACCATCCACCCGCCAATCCATCCAGCCATCCGCCCACCCATCCATCCATCCATCGATCCAACCACGCACACTTTGCCGCAAGTCGATCCGACCACGCACACTTTGCCGCAAGTCCATTGGTGCATGCTCGGCCCCAGTTGTGTATGGTGCGGTGGCACCTAAGTCGTGTGCACGCCCCGTAGCCCGAGCGCGGCTCTCCGCGAACCGCCTTGCCGAACCGTTGCGTCTCAGCGTGGGCACCTAGGCGAACTGCTGGTTTTCAGCCCTGGCGCCAAGGCGAACCGCTGTTTCTGCCCCGCGCGCGCCGTCGGCCCGGGGACTTGGCCTGTCCACGGATGCCCTGTCGAACCGCTGCGTCTCAGCTCCGGCGCCTGGGCGAACTGCTGGTTTTCAGGCCTTGCGCAAGGGCGAACCGCTGTTTCCACCCACCGGGCGCCGTTGGCCCCGGGGACTTGGCCTGTCCATGGATGCCCTGCTAAGCCGTTGTGACGCCTAGGCGAACTGGGTGAACTACCCCGGACGCATATCTGTCATGCGTAGGAAAGCCGGCTTTCCGAGGACTTGGGCTGCTCACGGACCACATGGCCGACCTGCTGTTTTTGGCCCTGGACGCGTTGCCGAGCTGCTATTTTTGCCCAAGGCGCACCATAGGATGCCATCACCTGGTGACTTCACTTAGCCAATTTCTGGGCTAGGCTGCCTTGCCTTGGGCCGGAGACGAGCGCGGTGTGGTTCGGAAGGGTCGGCCATGGCCACGCGGGGTGGGAGCCTGACTCAGCCCGGGGGCGTGGAGGGGGAGGGACGAATCCGTGCGACGCAGGGCTGGATCTCTGTGGATCGTGGCAGCAAGGCCAATCTGCCACTTACAATGCCCTATCGCGTTTTAAGTCGTTTGCAAAGGATTCAGCCCGCCGCCCGTTGGGAAGGGAGCTTCGAGGCGGCCCGCTGCGATGCGTCGGTCGGGCAGGCTGAGCCAGTGGCACGGGCCCTTGGGGTGCGAACGCCCTAATGTGGGTCAGGGCGAGCGGCGGGCACAGGCACCGGTTGCTAGCTTGGATTCTGACTTAGAGGCGTTCGGTCATAATCAGGCACGTCCACTGGCACGACGGCGCGAAGCAAGGACACCTACGTTTTCCAGGGAACATGGCAAAACTATAAGGGTGGGCTAAGGAACGAGGAGGAAGCTAGGTAAGCATGTCCACGTTCATGCCGATGCGGTGGGGGCGGTGACACGGTGAACTCACCATCGTTCAGCACGGAGGAAACCACCACCAGCGATAACGTCTCGGTTCAAACTCGTTCTAGACCTAGGACATACTGAGTACTTTAGAGAGGGAGAGAAAGGAGTGCACGCATGGAGCATTCGAGTCTGATGCCATGGCGGCCATGGCAGAGCTGCTAGCGAGGGTGGGCGCGCGGTGCGGCTATGGCGGAGGCACGGGGTATGGCGAGGTGCATGGCGGCGCTGCGGTGGAGCAGAGCGAGGCGAGAGGATGGTCGGAGCAAGGAGAATAGCGGCGTGGCCATGGAGTATGGAAGTTGCACCCGTCCGTCCATGGACAGAGAGGGAGAGAGCGATAGGACGCGCGGTGCGGCAAGGCGTGGACGGCGCTAGTCACCCCCGCAGCCTGCTGCGCCACTGCCACGATAGGCCATGGAGCTCCGGTCGCAGTGGAGAAGGATAGGAAAGAAAATGGAAGAGCTTGTTGTTGAGGAGCGAGCATAGTGGAAGGGAGGATTTATATAGGCAGAGGGAGCCTAATCCTGCTTCTTTGCAACTACATGCCCTTGGATCAAGTAATGATTAGCAGCAGAACAAAGTTCGTATTGGTTGTTTAGCTTTGTTTAGGGCTGAGCAAGGTCTTTGGCCTCGTTCGGCTGGCTGGTGGCTGGTGGCTGGTGCTGATTTGTTGTGAGAGAAAAATACTGCTGGCTGGCTGGTGACTGGTGGCTGATGCTAAAATGATGTGAGAGAAAAACACTGCTGCCAGCCAGCCGAACAAGGCCTTTGTTAATTGGTCCAGCGCTGGAGTAGTATTTGCATCTGCTATACTATATGGGGTTAGTGTACTATCAACCCGCAGCTGGCGGTGTTGGCATCTAGGTAGATGAAAGTTTGTGCCTACTTTTTACAAGGGTAATTACAGGAGCTAGGGCTGTGCTGATATCCCAGCAGCTAGCCGTTTGGACCAATTATATTATTTATTAATGCTAGTATATTGCTTACTGTATATAAGTACTAGGACTATAGTTTGAGAAGCAGCACCACCTTAACATTTGTTAGCCGTTTCGCCACTGCTGCAGCCGTGCGTCCTGCCAAGGGAGAAGTTACCCATTTTTTACCGAAAAGCTACCAGTACTGTAGCAGCGATCGATGGCACGCCTTTACCCGTGCTGCATGCCTCATTCCCTCCTGCACTGGGACAGGCCGACCGGCATGGCACTGGCGCACACAACGATGGCAGGAGGGCAGAGGGAGGGAACCTCTCGCTCGCTCTCACGCGCACCTCGTAGTCAGGGCCGGTCCAGAGATTTTGGGGGCCCAGGGCAAGGCTAAAAATTGAGGCCCTTAGAGCATCTCCAGCAGTCCCCCAATACAACTCTCCCAATAAGATGGTATTAGGGTAGCCCAATATTACTTTTTATATTTATTGGGGGAGATGCTGCAACAGTACCCAATATATCACCCCTAGTATCCATATGAAAGGTGAGTTCCACAGGAGTGTAAGAGAAAATATGGCTGAAAAGTGGTAGTTAGAATGGTCCCATGGTATTAGAGGAGTTGTATCTCCCTTTTGTTTGAGGGGAGATGAGGGAAATATTGGTGACCACAAAAAAGAGAGAGGTATTAGGGAACTGCTGGAGCAAGAAAAAAGCATAGCTATCCCCAATATGACAGTTTATGGGATAGGGAGAGGTATTGGTGGAACTGCTGGAGATGCTCTTAAAAAAATATCGCTTGTATTAGTTTGGATGGTAAGCTAAAGGCATATACTGATTATCTTGTCATATTACCTATTCTTCTTGCATTGTATACTTTCAGAAAAATTATCTATTCTTCTTGCACCGTATACTTTCAGAAAAATTATCTTGTCATATACTGATTATCATCCACATTGATGTTCAAATTATTATCTACCATAAGGCCTTGTTATACGGATTAGTAGTATTTGTTTGCTCCTATGCGCAATAATTACTAATTCATCTATATTTCTCCTGTGTTCATATTGTTTTTCAAAAAAAAATATTGGATGCGTCCTCTGTGTGATCACTTGTTTCCTACTTATTATTTTCTAACTACTAACGGCATCATTTATAGAAGACATGTGCTGAAATTTTTAAAATACATTTAGTAATTGGAAACTAGCACAAAGCATATATACCCTACAAAGGCATCCTCTTATACTGAGCATCCCTACAGCTGCATACAAGGGGGTCCTGACGGCTTAACCAAGCCCCAACTGCCCAACATACTCCTACACGTTTCCAGAAAAAAACATACTACTACACTGTATACATACAGGGGGGCCTGACGGCTACTCCTACCGCGTATACATACAAGGGGGCCCTGACGACTTGGGGGCCCAGGGCGGCCGCCCCGCTCGCCCGCCCCCAGGGCCGGGCCTGCTCGTAGTCCGCCCAACGCAACTGCAGCAATCTTTCCCATATAATACTCTATGCAAGCGGCTAAAAATTGATGTGATGGAGAGAGAGTGAAAAAATTTGGAATTTGGATGGCATCTAAACAAGGCTATAGTATAGTATATATATAAACTCCTTATGCCGCGTGGAATCCATGGCCTCTGGAGCGGCCACTACTTCGGAAACAGACACGTCATCTGCGCATCGTCCCTCAGCAGGCCTCCGTGTCCTTCCATGCAATCCCTGCATTGTTATCTAGTGGGCCTTCATTAATTCATCTCCTTCCTGCTGCCTGCACCGTCCCCTTCGTTGGGGCAGCTCCTTCCCTCGCACGGAACGCCGCCGCATCACCTGCCTCGCTCCTCGCCACCAATACGACCCCATCCACTATCGCTGTCCCTTGGCCGCAACCTTCGCTGCTGCTTCCAGGTACGCCGTCGCTGTGGCGCTTGCCTCTGCATTCGACGCCGTGACCTTTCACCGACTTTGCTCTCCATCCCCATCCGCTGTCACGCCTCTGTAGTCGACATAGATTCCATTTGTCTAGTGTGTTGGCACCCTCCGTCTGCTTCCCCAATAGTACGAGACCTCCAAGGACGTCAGTTTGAGCTCTCTGTCAGTGTCTACCCTGGGGCACCCTCCGTCTGCTTCCCCAATAGTACGAGAACTCCAAGGACGTCAGTTTGAGCTCTCTGTCAGTGTCTACCCTGGATCCCTGTAAAAACCACAAATTTCATACCAAATTCACAACATCCTAGCTGCCCTAAATGATCCAACCTCAACACCATGTAAGATTCCCTATATTTCCATCTCTTCTTGACTGTACTTGCAACATACAAGCTGTATTGACCAAGTGATCATATCTCAGAAATTATTTATATTAAATTCTGATTATAACAGGCGTTACAAGTGAGACGGGTACCTCATCCTCTACTCCTGTTCCCCCAGGTGCTACACAAACACAGGTATGTTCTTTCATATTATATTTGTAGTCATACTCATGCCATGATCGATCTAGCTTCCTTGCCGCATGCATGCAACACATGGCTCTTGTATTGATGAGCAAGCTTGCTTCCATCTGGTCTCATAGAAAAAGAAAAGAAAAGCACCCTGTTCGGCTACTCTTATCAGCACGGCTTATCAACCGTGAAACAGTGTTTTTCTCTCACAACAAAACAGCCACAGCCGGCTTATAAACCACAGAAACAGCCTGCCGAACAGGGTGAAGAAAAGAAAAGAGCTCAATTGCTCAAATTCGAGATCACAAACTCGATCGATCTCTGATCCGATCACAAAAGTAGGACCCCCTGGCCAAGTCAACAAGCTAGAAGCTAGCTAGAGCGAGCATCACAGACTAGTATAGGCCTTGTTTAGATACCAAAGTTGGTATCAAAACTTTACATAGTAAACATCACATCACACTGTAATAATTTTGTTTTTATTTGGTAATAATTGTCCAAACATTGATTAATTAGGCTTAAAATGTTCGTCTCGCAAAGTACAACAAAATTGTGCAATTAGTTTTTTTATTTCATCTATATTTAGTACTTCATACATGTGCCGGCATTTTAATATGATGGGAAATCTTCTTTTTATATAGTGAAATTTAGGGTGAATTTAGGTATCTAAACAAGACCATAATGATGGATCCTACCAAGCTAGTGTAGGAGTAGGAAAGATAGTATATCAGATCCATAGGCATACTAGGTTGGAGTTGCAAGGATGCATGCATGGCCTCCCGGGCCCCGGATGCAACAGCAGCAGCTAGCAGGCAGGGATCAGAGCCAACTCTCCCTCCATCAGTATCCAAGCAAAGGATACAGTGGTCACCTCAACTTTATGGTGTGTATGGACAATTGGACATGTAAGCATATGGTGGCCCCATTATTATATTAGTGGCTAGGCAGGTATGTGTGGCTACCAACTTTAATCTAATTTGTCCATCATTCTTTCTTCTATGGATTCCAACACCGTCATTAATTGTTAAGTGTTCGAGTCTAGAACAAGTGCGTCTTAATTTGCATGTGTCCAGTACAGTACTCCTATGTAGTCCCTCTGTCCCAATGAACGTGCAATTCTCACATCCCGAGGAGTCAAACATCGCAAACTTTGACTAAAGTTATATAAAAAATACTAACACTTATGAGCAAAATAAGTATCGTTAGATCAGTTATGAAATATATTTTTATAATAAATTTATTTTGAGACATAAATACTAATACATTTTACTATAAACTTGGTCAAAGTTGATATAGTTTGACCGGCATGCTTCCTATAGTTGCATATTCATTGGGACGGAGGGAGTAGTAGGAGTTGGTCTGCCACACCAACCGACTGTACGTGTGCATACAAGATCAAAGGAAGCTTATGCATCCTTACCCTGCCGATCATCATATCATAGGCTCTTGTGATCATCAAATAAACACCCTCAACGGCCAGCGTTTGATTCCATCTATATAAATACAATAGACGACACACAGTACGGTGGTGCATGACATTTGAATGTGGTGTCTCTCTCCGGCCCCTTGACATTTGAATGTGGTGTCAAATACGGGCTTTGTGTTGTGCATGCACGTACTAGTACTAGTACACGGTGCGGCATCAACCATGAAGACAAGTTTCAAGCGCATGCACCAATGCAACGACGACCCCCTCCTAGTCCTAGCTCTCCCTGTATAGTGTCCCATTGATGCTGTCCTACTTAAATTGGAGGCTAGCTAGGCCTGACATGACCCAGAGGCATGCGAGGCAGTGGCTGTGGTAGTGTGCAGCGAGCGCGCCGTTGCGTTTCATCACCTGGGTCGATCAGGTCTCAGCTCTCAAGTGTGGGTGTGGACATGTCTCACACGTCTCACGTGTGGTGTCCACCAGAGCGGCAGCGGGCCCTGTGTGGGCTTTCAAAAGGAAGGAGCTATGAAGTAGCATGCATCCGCGAGACCGCCAAGACGAGACGACGTGGCTGGTGCCCGTACGTCCTAACCACTCTTGCACAGCTCACATGCCCACCGTCTTTTTTGTTTTTAGCCTTCTTTTTGAAAGATTCTCTCAAATATGCCCCTTGCGGAAAGATTTTAAAAAATAGACCCTAGTCTTGGCGCTATAGTCGTCGACGCCAAGATATAACGGCATGGCGCCAAGACCCTGCCGTCGTGGCGCTGACGTGGCAGGGAGCTTGGCGCCAATGACGATGGCGTCATGCCTTGGCGCCATAGATCTTGGCACCAAGAGTCCATGTTTTAGCCAGCCCCCTCTTCCTCCCTGAGTCATTCTCGTTTTCTTTCTCCTTCTCTTCGGGTTTTTCCTTTGTACACTTCGGCCAACCTCTTATCGACCTATTGGACCGTGAAAAGTTGGATTTTATCCGTCGATCTTCGAGAGCTAGGTATCATGTCACCCTTCCTTATTTATTTCGAATCGATTTGGTAAAATGAAGTCATATTCTTAACCTATGAACTTCACATGTTATTTGTTCATGTACTTTTTAAAATTCATATGTATTGTACAACCATAGGATGCCTAGGCGTGGAAAAGTTAGAAAACAAAGGTATGCGTAGATCTTTTTCATCATATATTAAACTCTTAGTTTTAAGGTTTATTGTTACTTGTTTTGTTATATTAGAACAGAATTTGTTGAATTGTAGCTATGGACGGATGACCGAAAGTCCATACGTCCCAAAGTCGCTCCCTAGCGGTGTGCCAATACCCATATGCTTCTGTGGCGATCCTTGCAAGGTAGATATTTCCGAAGATGATGCAACATATAAACAGAGATATTGGATGTATTCCAATTTTGCATGGGAACCTACAGAGCGTCAGCGCTGTAGTATATTTATTGTGAGAAATTGCTTTTGTTTATTAATTAATTTGTGTCATATGAAGTTTTATATATTAATTGGATTTGAAACAATTGCATTTGCTGCAGACCCCTCTACCGCTATGTGATTTTGAGCAGTGGATCGACACTGAGATCAAGGAGGCTGACATGCGGCTTCTACAAGGCCTAAAGGAGTGGGATGCGGAGCGCTTGGAGATATTAGAGAAGAGACATAGAGAGGAGGCAGCAGCAAAGGAGCACAAGGAAGAGGAGGAAAGGAGGTGTGTTGCTGCGTGTAGGGAGGAGAGGGAGAGGAAGCTTGAGCGCGTGCGCCGAGCGAAGGCAGCGATGGAGGAGAATTCCGATGCCCAGACAAAGGGAAAGTGGCCTTGTTGTACTCAGTAGTATGCTAGTTGTATGGTTTAATTATAAACAATGTGGTCGATGTAGTTTGCAATGTGTTTAATCTAATGTACTTTAGGTAAATCATGTACCTAGGGCATGTTCTGTTTTATTTATTTCATCGTCATGTACTTCATATGCACTTTAAGTTTTTGGACCTTGCATAGTGTTGTCATATATCAGGTTTAATGTTACTGAGTTACTGAAACTAGTTCTCGAGGTGCACATAAAACATAAGGAAGTACTGGATTTCATAATTCAACACGCATAACATAGAACATGGCATGTCAGAACTTATACCAAACTAGGGCACATATGTCCTGGACAAAACCTAACATGCCTTAGGTAATTAGAGCGAACAACAAGCACATTACATGGCATGTGTACACGATAGATTTGTTCTATCTAGTAGTGCGGCCACATAGCAAACTATGTGTCGATACCAATAGTATAGGGGTACCCACATTCAACGATAACAAAAATCAAAACGACCAAGCCACGACAAAACACAGCCCACTTCAAAACGCGCGTCAAGTCCGCCCCGTACGAGGCCGGTTCGACGGAATGCCTCGACCGCATCCCATCTCCGACTCGTGCGAGGCCCCCTCGACGAGAGGCCTCGACCGCACCCCGTCCCGCACGACAAAACGCCTCGACCGCACTCCGACTCGCGTGAGCCCGGGTCGAGGCGCTCGACCCCCTCTCTTTACCTACCCCAGGACAAAAGCCTTAGCATTTAATGCAATTACCTACTACCACCTACCGGTATGGCTGCGAGCGTGGTCGACGTGGGAACAATGCCAGTATCAGTCGTCACTGTTTTACCGCCCATTCCGTGATGGGAGGTGAAAACTGTAACTGTACCCACCTTACCGTGCACTGTGCGTCACTAGTTACCCTCGAGGGAGGATACGACAAAGTCCGTACACCGCGATTCTAGGGATTCGGACTTATCCGTTCACCCTCGACCCGGCCTCGACCCGGCCTCGACGCCCAGCACAACTCAACAGGGAAGGGAGGACGGCATGGCACAGCGCTCCGGGTCATTTCAGCGTCCCGTCCTCTACAACACCATGGTGTCCAGGGATGGCCCTCCATTTCTAAGACACGTCGCTACAACCACCTCAACAGGGATCGACAAAACATCATCTCAAGGCTCCCGTCGTCCTGGCCTCCTCTCGTCCTATAAAAGGGTAGGCCAGGGCTCTGGAGGGGACAACGGACAACAAACCAAGCACAAGATAGCGATCAACATCTCAAGCAATCATCTTGTATTTCTTTTTCCTCTTTTGAGACCTGGGCTCACCACCCTCTCTCGCAAGCTTGTAACCCCTACGCAAGCACCTCGATGCAAGGAAATACAAATCTCTCCCCCCTGGACGTAGGGCCTTCTCTTGCCCGAACCAGGATAAACCCCCGTGTGCTCTCCTTGCATCACCATCCAGGAAAGGGACACGCAGCATTTACTCGTTGGTCTAGGACCCCCTCGGGTCCGAACACCGACAGTTGGCGCGCCAGGTAGGGGGATCGCTGCATGCCGACGTCGCTTTCCCGCCTTTTTTCTGGATGGCTGACCCCGATCGTCCTATCCCGTTGGCCACGGTGATCTGGTTCGGGAGTTTGGAGTTCATGTCGCTTGGCTATGGCTATGACATGGTCCTACTCTCACCTAGGCACCCAACCGACGAGGATTACGAGCTCTCCCAGCCTGGGGGAGCAATCCACCGGTACCGTCATTCCAGGCAGGCGCGAGCCGCCCGACGACAACGAGCCCGGCGCAACCACCGTCTTCATCTCGCGGAGGATGATGGGATTCCCTGGTCCAGCACCCCCCAGCCGGACGCCGACCCAGACTTCCTCATTGAAGGTCTGGGGAGGATAAGCTTGGCCGAGGGTAACATGCCGATGAAGAATCCCGCCGCTCCCCCGTCCGGTGAGACACCGCTGCTCGGAGCACCTGCTCCGACGTGGACAGCCACATCTCCTTCGCCGTTCCCGTTTGGGCTAGATTCGGCTGCCCAGGTGTACGCTTCTTCCGTGAGCACTTGCATGAGTGCTTATGAGGAACTCCCCGGGCACCATCTGCGCTCCACTCTGGACCTCGTTGCGTCCACGCCGGCTTCTGATTACCCAGACTCTACGGAGGTACCAGAAACAGAACCCCGCGTGATCGCTTCCCCACGCTGCAACCCCAGTGATGATTTGCAACGGCCACGCATTCCCCCATCATACTATTACTTTGGCGCTCCTGACTCTGACTCGGCTGATGACACCTATGATCCGACCCGCGAGTGCTTCAACGTCGAAGTTGAAAGCACGTCGGAATCGTAGGAAGAAGAGCCGGTCGAAGGAAGGCACATGCCCCCTCATGTCGAGCTCCCTGCCGAGCGGGACGAGGCTCAATTCCTTGCCGACCAAGGAATGCAGCTCGAGCAAATCCACGAATTGCAGGAGAGGCTCAACGAGGAACGAGAGAACCTGCATCTACTTCAACAAACCCTCGAGCGTGAGCGCGCGGAACGCGCACTTGGCGGGAGAGCTCACGAGAGAGCTCGCGACGTCAACCGTCGCATCGACGAGGACCGGGCGGCCGACCCCCCGGTTTTCGCTCGAGCCAGCCAGAACGTCGTCGCCGCCGCCATGCTCCTCCGCAACATGCCCGAGCCGTCAAATCTCGACGCCCGTTGGACTCGAGATGAGATCCGAGAACTCCTCGAGACCGTCGCCCTGTAGCAGGCCGAGAGCTCTGCCTCGAGGCGACGCGAGCCCGCCTTAGAGCGGCTCGCAGAGCCCTCTCAACAGGAGAGAGAGGCCTCGGTTCATCCCGAACCTGCCCGACGGATCCGGATGGCTCTCGCCCCTGAGCCCATCGCTCACGATCGTGGGCCTCGAGACACCCGTGGCAACATCGTCGAGCGCCGCACGCGCAAGCACGGTGACGGCGTGGCTCGAGGCTACCACGTGCACAGGGGTGGGCGTTACGACAGCTCAGAGGATCGTAGCCCTTCACCCGAGCCTCCGGGCCCTCGGGTCTTCAGTAAGGCTATCCGTGAAACCATACTCCCGGTGCAGTTTCGCCCTCCCACGACTCTTGCCAAGTACAACGGCGAGACCAAACCAGAACTTTGGCTCGCCGATTTTCGCTTGGCATGTCAATTGGGTGGGGCCACCGACGATCGGGTCATCATCCGACAGCTCTCCCTATTCCTCTCCGACACCGCTCGAGCCTGGCTCGAGGATCTCCCGCCCTAACAGATCCACGACTGGGATGATCTCGTGAGGGTGTTCGAGGGAAACTTCAAGGGAACTTACATGTGCCCCGGCAACTCATGGGACCTTCGGAGTTGCAAGCAGAAGCCGGGTGAATCCCTCCGGGATTACATCCGGCGCTTCTCCAGGCAACGTACCGAGCTCCCCAACGTCACCGACTCCGACATCATTATGGCTTTCCTCTCTGGCACCACTTGCAAAGAGCTGGTCCGAGAGTTGGGCCGCCACACCCCACTCACTGCCAACGGGTTGATGGACATCCTCACCAACTTTGTCGCCGGCGAGGAGGCGGTTGGCGCCATCTTCGGCGATGAGCAGGATAAAGGGAAGTAGAAGGCCGACGATCCCGTGAGCTCCACCCGGGGCTCCAAGAGGAACAACCGTAAGAAGAAGAAAGGCCAGCAAGGCAAGCTCGAGGCCCCGGCCGACGAGCTTATCGCCGCTACCGAGCGCAAGAAGCCTCGAGGCCCCCCCGGTGGGGGCATCTTCGACAAAATACTCAAAGAACCGTGTCCTTACCACAAGGGACCCACTAACCATAACCTCGAGGATTGTCACATGCTCCGCAGGTACTTCGAGGGTGCAGGCGGCAAAAACACCGACAAGAAGGAAGACCCCAAGGGTGACGATAAGGATGAGGAATTCCCCGAGATCCACGACTGCTTCATGATCTACGGAGGACCCTCGACCCGCCTCTCGGCTCGCCAACACAAGCGAGAGCGGCGTGAGGTTTTCTCCGTACAAACGGCGGTCCCTCGTTTCCTTGACTGGTCTGCGGTGGCCATCACTTTCGACCGTGATGATCATCCTGACTACGTCCCCAATCCGAGGGTCTACCCTCTTGTCGTTGATCCCGTCATCGCCAACACGCGCCTCACCAAAGTGCTCATAGACGGCGGGAGTAGTCTCAACATCATCTACTCCCAAACCCTCGACCTTCTGGGGGTCGAGAGAGCGCGCCTTCAACCTAGCGTCGGGGGCTTCCACGGAGTCGTGCCAGGGAAACGGGCGAAACCCCTCGGACGGGTCGATCTGCCTGTTTGTTTTGGCACACCGGCCAACTTCAGAAAGGAGACCCTCACCTTCAAAGTGGTCGAGTTCCGTGGGACATACCACGCTATCCTCGGGCGCCCGTGCTACGCCAAGTTCATGGCTGTACCGAACTACACCTATCTCAAGCTCAAGATGCCAGGCCCAAACGGCGTCATCACTGTGGGGCCCTCGTATGAACATGCCTACGAGTGCGACGTCGAGTGCGTCGAGCACGGCGAGGCGATTTTGGAGTCAGTAACTTTGGCTGCAGACCTCAACGGTCTCGCCAATGAGATTCCCGACCCAAAGCGCCATGCCGGTAGCTTCGAGCCCGCGGAGGACGTCAAGCTCGTGCCCCTCGACCCTGCTGATCCCAACGGGAAGGCGCTGAACATCAGCGCCACCCTCGATCTGAAATAGGAAGCCATGCTCGTCGACTTTCTCTGCGCAAACATCGACATCTTTGCGTGGAGTCCCTCGGATATGCCGGGCATACCCAGGGAAGTCGCCGAGCACGCCTTGGAGATCCGGGTCGGGTCCAAACCGGTGAAGCAACGCCTGCGCCGCTTCGACGAGGAGAAGCGCAGGGTCATCGGTGAGGAGATCCACAAGTTACTAGAAGCCGGATTCATCAAGGAAGTTCACCATCCCGAGTGGCTAGCTAACCCTGTATTAGTTAAGAAAAAGAGTGGGAAGTGGAGGATGTGTGTAGACTATACTAGTTTGAATAAAGCATGTCCAAAAGTTACCTTCCCTTTGCCATGCATTGATCAAATCGTTGATTCCACTGCGGGATGTGAAACTCTTTCGTTCTTAGACGCCTACTCCGGTTACCATCAGATCAAAATGAAGGAGTCCGACCAGCTCGCGACTTCATTCATTACCCCATTCGGCATGTATTGCTATGTTACGATGCCCTTCGATCTCCGGAACGCAGGGGCCACGTACTAGCGGTGCATGCAGCACGTTTTTAGGGAACACATCGGGTCGACAGTCGAGGCTTATGTCGACGACATCGTTGTCAAGACAAAACAAGCCGACGATCTGGTCAGCGACCTCGACGTTGCGTTTAAATGCCTTCGGGCAAAGAATATCAAGCTCAACCCCGAGAAATGCGTCTTTGGCGTCCCTCGAGGCATGCTTTTAGGATTCATCGTATCCAAACGCGGCATCGAGGCCAACCCCGAAAAAATCTCTGTCATAACTAAGATAGGCCTCATCCGAGATCTGAAGGGCGTACAAAGGGTCACGGGTTGCCTAGCAGCGCTCAGCCGTTTCATTTTGCGCCTCGGCGAGAAAGCGCTCCCTCTGTACCGTCTCTTGAAGAAATCGGAGCACTTTTCCTGGACCCTCGAGGCTGAGGAGGCTCTCACGAAACTCAAAGCCACACTCTCTAACTCACCAATCCTCGTCCCTCCGACCCCCGGGGAACCGCTCCTACTTTACGTCGCTGCAACGTCACAAGTAGTCAGTTTGGTCCTGGTCATCGAGCGGGCCGAGGAGGCGCATACATTGCTCGTCCAGAGGCCGGTCTATTTCATCAGTGAGGTGCTCTCGGAAACCAAGGTCCGATACCCACAAATTCAGAAACTGCTATATGCCGTCGTCCTGACACGGCGCAAGCTCCAACACTACTTCGAGGGCCACCCGGTTACTGTGGTTTCTTCTTTCCCCTTGGGAGAGATAGCTCGGAACCGGGAAGCCTCGGGTAGGATTGCTAAATGGGCGGTCGAACTCATGGGCGAGACCCTGTCTTATGCGTCGCGCAAAGCTATCAAGTCACAGGTGTTAGCAGACTTTCTAGCTGAATGGACCAACACCCAACTCCCCCCGGCACAGCTCCGGGCTGAGCTGTGGACCATGTACTTCGATGGGTCGTTGATGAAAACAGGAGCAGGCGCGGGTTTGCTCTTCATCTCACCCCTTGGGGTTCACATGCGCTACGTCATCCGGCTTCATTTTCCTGTGTCAAACAACGTCGCCGAATATGAGGCACTTGTCACAGGGCTGAGAATCGCCGTCGAGCTCGGGGTCCGACACCTTGACGTCCGAGGTGACTCCCAGCTTGTGATCGATCAAGTCATGAAAAGCTCGAGCTGCCGCGACCCCAAGATGGAAGCTTATTGCCAAGAGGTGTGGCGCCTCGAGGACAAGTTTCACGGCCTCGAGCTCAACCACATCACACGCAGGTATAATGAGGCCGCCGACGAACTGGCAAAAATCGCGTCCAGTCGAACTACGGTTCCACCAGACGTTTTCGCAAAAGATCTTCAGCAGCCATCCATCGACCTCGGAACAAACGAGGGGCTCGACGGGACGTCACTCGACCCCCCACCTGAGGCCGAGGCCCCCTCGACCGGGGCTGAAGCCATGTAGGTGGAAGGCTCGACCCCACCATCTGGCCCCGAGCCTGACTGGCGCGTCTCGTACCTCGACTACGTTACCCGAGGGGTCCTCCCCTCAGATAAGACCGAGGCTCGACGGATCGCTCGCCGGGCCAAAACCTTTGTGATCATTGGCGACAGTAGGGAGCTGTACCGCTGCAGCCCTACTAGCATTCTCCAACTGTTGACACCGTTTTTAGTACGTGTCAAAATGATCAGGAAAGGCTGATTAGCAAGGGAGAGATTGCCGTGTGAATTGATGGCCAAGGAGAATAAGTTTGTTTTAAGCGGTGGCAGTGTATGAATTTGATTGGGAATGTTGCCGATGAAGTCAAAGGTGTTATTGCCGATGCCGATGGAAGAAGGTTTGGAGACTGTTGCCGATAAGGGAATGTATCAATGAAGGAAGGTGTGAAGACTGCAGCCGATGAAATAGGGAATGTGCCGATGGAAGGAGATCGAAGGTTGCTGCCGATGGAAAAGGGGATGTGCTGGTGGAAAGGAGACCGATAAGAATACCATCGTGATTAAGGCGGATCATGGAATAAAATAGGAATTGATTTCCTTGTTTACGATTAGTAGAGTCTGAGTTGTGTAAAAGTCATGTTCTTAGATTTGAGTTTAGTATCCTAGTCATATTCGATTATGTTTCTATAGATCAGGATATAAATATAGAGTGAAGGGCAATGTAATAGAGATCAATCAATATACATCAAAAAACAGCTTTTACTCTTATTTACATCTACTTTTCGGCGATTTCGTCAATTTGCATATTTTTCCTTTTTTACGAGTTCTCATCGATTCGGCGAGTTGCATTGCTCTAAGTGCAATTTTCGTCGATCCTCGAGTTCCGCGTGAGTACCTCTTGGCCGTGACTTTCGGGCGTATCGCTGTTGTCAGGACCAAAGTGCTCGTATCTTCATCCTTGTCGATTAACAGGTCAAATCGACTGGCACGCTTTGGATATCGACTTCGGGTATTAGCCCTTTGTGTTTGCAGATTCACTTTTGCATCAACACATCTTTTGGCACGCCTGGTGGGACAGATCTAATCAAGATGCCTAATCATGAGATAGATGTTGGGAATATCATCGCAGTAACAGAAGAAGATCTTAAGGATGATCAGAAGCAGGCTATGGAGAGGGCTATTGAAGAATATAGACAGCTTTGCTTAAAGTCATTCAGCATGAACAAAAGTGGACAAGTCATCCAGAAGCAGGACTTGTCGTTGCCTCGGCAGGTTACCTTTGATCCTAATCCTGGTAAACTTCAAGAGATGGTTAATTCTGCAGTGAATCATGCTTTAATTAATCACTCCAATGTGTTGTCCAATACTGTTCATAATGCTGTGATTCGAACTTTCAAAGAAGGGCAAGCGTCACATCATTACGTCGGGCCTGCTTATCATCAACCAGAAGCAGCATCTGCTGTTGCTCCATCGGCTCCTCCAGCCGTTGCGGGTATAGAGATTTCTTCTCCTCCAGTATCAGCAGGATTATCTAATGCACAGTCTACTCCGATTCGTCCAGATTTAGCATTATCAGGACGAGTTCAGCTTGGTACAGATCTATCAGCATCAGCTTTATCAGGTCCTGTACTACAGAGTAATCAAACTCCTGCTAATTGGTGGGGATATGGTATGCCTCTGGAGCCATCTACTGTCAATCACGGATTATCTCAAGTGTTTGACGCAGCAGGAAAAACTCCTATAACATCGGCTGGTTTGCCGATAGCCCAAGCGCCTCAATATATTACAACCACTGCACAACCAAGTCTGGGAGGTTTTCAGACATTTCTAGGTCAAACATCTGGTTCAAGTCCATCGGCAAGTTTGTTACCGATGCAGCAGAAGGCTCCTATAATCAGTCAACCTGGAGTACAGGTTATGCCTCAAGTTGGATATAATTATCCAGCAATGCCAACAAGCTACCAGCCATCGGCAAATTCTGTGCCGATGAATACTAATAATTGGTCAGGGCAGTTTTCTACTCAACATACAATTCAGCCAAATCAGCAGGTCACAGGAGTTCATCAAGGTCACATGCATGCTGGTTTTCAGAATCAAGCATCGGCAGCTCAGCCGATGAATCCTTTTCAGCAGATTAATGGACCACAGTTAGTAGCAAATATGCTAATTGCTGGAGATCGTGGGCAACAAAGGTATGCAGAAGGATATCAACAGATGCCTCCAGCAGAGATTCAACCATATCGTCAGCAAGATGTCGATGTTTTTTGGGCCGATAAGATAGCAGAAATTATGAGAGATCAATTTGGGATCAAGCCCAAGGTTAATACTTATTCTTATCGGACTCCGTATCCTCCAGCATATGATTTAATTCCTCTCCCAAATCGTTACAAAGTGCCAGATTTCACTAAATTCTTTGGGCAAGACGATACATCAACCATGGAGCATGTTAATCGTTTTATTATTCAATGTGGAGAGGCAGCTTGTAGAGATGAATTGAGAGTTCGTCTTTTCTCGTCATCTCTATCTGGATCAGCATTTACGTGGTTTATTTCACTACCACCAAATTCTATTATCACTTGGGCTGATCTGGAAAAGCAATTTCATAAGTACTTCTTTGCTGGAATTCATGAGAAGAAGCTTACCGATTTGGTAAAGATGAAACAGCGCAATGATGAATCGGTAGAAGGCTTCGTGCAAAGGCTACGAGATGTAAAGAATAAATGTTACAGTCTGGTATTGGATGATCGGCAGCTTGCCAATTTAGCCTTTCAGGGATTATTGCCACACCTAAAGGACAGATATGCTTCTCAGGAGTTCGAAAGCCTAAGTCATTTAGTACAAAGGATTTCTGATCAAGATACTAGAGTTTTTGAACCTAAGAGAAATTGGAACAAGAAAATTTCATTTGTTGAAGAAGCGGAAGATTCTGATTCAGATAATGAACCAGTTATCGGTTTGGCAGAGTGGGTTAAGAATAAGAAGCCGATATCTTGTCCCTTTGGTCACAAAGAGCCAGAAAAGTTTACTTTTGATGTCACCAAAGCCGATAAAATATTCGATCTTTTGCTTCAGGAGGGCCAGATTAAATTATCACCCAATCATGTGATCCCATCAGCAGAAGAGTTGAAGCATATGCTGTATTGCAAGTGGCACAATGCAACTTCACACAGTACCAATGATTGCAAGGTGTTTAGACAGCAATTACAGTCAGCTATTGAGTCTGGCAGGATAAAATTTGGCAATTCCAAGATTCAAAAGCCAATGAAAATTGATCAACATCCTTTTCCAACAAATATGTTGGATGCTGAAGGAAAAATTAAGGTGTTGACGTCGGAAGCTGCTGAAAAGAATGCATCAGTAGATCCCCAACATCGGATAACTACCGATGATGCAAAAGGCAAGGGGCTATTGACAGAGAGTGGCGGTTCTGGGAGGCCTCCTCGATCTGGCATCGTGATTACCCATCAAAGACAACACGAAGGATGGCGTCAGCGAAGGGACCGGTATAGACGACAACAAGAGGAAAGGCGTCAAGAAGAGTGGAATCGGCATAAGGATCATTGGAATTGTCCATTTTTTATTCATTGTTGGGAAGAAGGTATTAAGTTACCTACTGTTGAAAATTGTCCAGAGTGTAATGGCTATTATGGAGTTAATTATCCTGCAAGAAGATTTCAATCTGGTAATCAAGGTTTGCTCATTAATGAGCCGATCAGAAGGAGAGCATCAGTACATGATCGGCTGGGGGCAGGCTTAGTGTGCATGAAAGGCTTGGTAAACGTGTTGCATATTTTCCAAGGAATCAAGAGGAACTCGAAGAGATGGCAAATGCAAGAGTCCCTGATGAAGAAATATTCTACAGGGATCCTAATATACGTCGTGTGGAGACAACTAGAATTTATCAGCCAGTTTGGAAAACTAAGCTTCCTCAATGGTGTCCAGAAGGTTTGACAAAGACACAGAAGAGAAAAATGCAGCGGGATCATCAGAAAGATTTATATCAAGAAGAAAGTCCCTCCAATGAGAAATCTGGTAACCAGCAGTGGCAGATAAGGCACAAGGATAAAGGTCCATCGGCAGACATCAATATGGTGTTTATGTTGCCGATGGAATTTTTGGCTTTGTCTGACAATGAAGAAGAAGTTGTTTCCTCTGATCAGATAGCTCAATTAATGTTAGATCCAATGATGGCTGTTTTTGAGAAGCCGGCTGATGATGAGAGACAACACCTCAAGGCTTTGTTTGTAAAAGGCAGAGTTGATGGGCAGCCCGTATCTAAGATACTTATTGATGGAGGAGCTGCGATTAATATTATGCCTTATGTGATGTATCGGAAGCTTGGTAAGGGAGATCAAGACTTAACTAAAACCGATATGATGCTAAAGGATTTTGAAGGCAATGTGTCACCAGCTAAAGGAGCAGTATGTGTTGAGTTGACCATCGGTAGTAAAACTTTGCCGACAACTTTCTTTGTTATTAATGGCAAGGGTGCATATAATTTACTTCTGGGAAGGGATTGGATTCATGCTAATTGTTGTGTTCCTTCTACAATGCATCAATGTTTGGTACAATGGATCGGAGATAAGATTGAAGTTATTCCTAGAAATTCTTCTTATATCATTGCATCGGCAGAATCAGATACTTATGAACGAACCAGGTGCATATCGGGAGAAGCTTGGGAAAAAGAGTTCCTCAAGGTTGCTGATTATGAAATTCTACCGATTCAAGCAGTCGGTTCTGAAGAAGAGTTTTAATGGATAGATTTGCCAATGATGGAAAATTAGGGCAAGGATTTACATCGGCAGATGATTTAATAGAAGTAGATATTGGTGAAGGCGATAGGCCAAGGCCCACTTTTATTAGCTCTAAATTAGATTCCAAGTGTAAACAGCAATTAGTTGATTTGTTAAAGGAATATAAAGATTGTTTTGCTTGGGATTATACTGAAATACCTGGATTAGACCGATCTATAGTTGAACATCGGTTGTCGATTAAATCTGGATTTCGGCCACATCAGCAGCCGGCTCGCCGATGCAATCCTAATATACTCCCCGATATTAAGGCCGAAATAACCAAGTTAATTGAGGCAAAGTTTATTCGGCAGTGTCGGTATGCAGAGTGGATTTCTAATGTGGTTCCTGTATATAAGAAAAATGGAAAACTCCGTGTTTGTATTGATTTCAAGAATCTTAATAAGGCTACACCGATGGATGGTTATCCAATGCCGATTGCCGATTTGTTGATTGATGCTGCAGCAGGGCATCAGATTATTAGTTTCATGGATGGAAATGCGGGTTATAACCAAATATTCATGGCTGAAGAAGATATTTCCAAAACTGCTTTTAGATGTCCAGGTCATGTGGGATTATTTGAATGGATAGTTATGACGTTTGGTTTGAAAAATGCCAGTGCTACTTATCAGAGAGCTATGAACTTTATTTTCCATGAATATATCGGCATATTGGTGGAAATCTACATTGATGATATAGTGATTAAGTCTGGAGACATCACAAAGCATCTAACCAATCTGCGAAAGATATTAGAGTGCACAAGAAAACATGGATTAAAGATGAATCCCAATAAATGTGCATTTGGTGTATCGGCAGGCCAATTCTTGGGTTTTATGGTGCATCAGAGGGGCATTGAAATTAGTAGAAAATCTATTGAGGCAATCAACAAGGTAAGATCAAGGCTTTCAGTCTGTTATTAAAATTGAAAGCCGATCAGGAGTTTAAATGGGGGTATGAACAGCAGTTGGCTCTAGATCAGATTAAGAGTTATTTAACAAATCCTCCAGTGTTAGTTCCACCCCAGCATGGAAAACCTTTCAGATTATATTTATCAACTGAAGATATTGTTATCGGTTCAGCTCTTATTCAAGAATTTGAAGGAAAAGAGCGTGTTATCTATTATTTGAGCAGACGATTAATAGATGCTGAAACCAGGTATTCGGCTATTGAGAAATTATGCTTATGTTTATATTTCTCCTGTAGTAAGTTAAGGCATTATTTACTATCGGCTGAATGTACTGTCGTATGCAAAGATGATGTAGTCAAATATATGCTATCTATGCCGATATTAAATGGTAGGATTGGTAAATGGATTTTAGCGTTATCAGAATTTGACTTACGTTATGAATCGGCTAAGGCAGTTAAAGGACAAGTTATGGCCGATTTTGTTACTCAACATTGCAATACAGTAGATTCTTTGGAAGTTGCTCCATGGACATTGTTCTTTGATGGGTCCACTTGTAATGAAGGGGCAGGCATCGGTATCGTGTTGATTTCTCCTCAAGGGAAGAAGTATGAATTCTCATTGCCGATCGTTGCCACATCAACAAACAATCAAGCTGAATACCAAGCATTGATAAAAGGGTTGGAGTTGCTTAAAGAAATACAGGCTGATGCTGTTGAAGTCTTTGGTGATTCTATGCTAGTTATAAATCAGTTGATTGGGATTTATGAATGTCAAAGTGAAATCCTGATTTCATATCATGAGAAATGTTTGGAATTGTTAAAAGGGTTCAGGAGTTTTCATCTGGAGCATATTTCCCGGATGCATAATGAAGAGGCTAACCGATTGGCTCAGCATGCTTTAGGATATCAACTTGTTCAAGAAGCATTGACATTGGTGGTTGATGCCGATGACTGGAGAAAGGAAATCATTGATTATTTAAAGAATCCATCTAAAAAGGTTGAGAGACGTGTAAGATTCCAAGCGACAAAGTATGTACTCCTCGATGATGAATTATATTATCGTACCATAGATGGAGTTTTACTCAGGTGTGTTAGCATAGAGGAAACAAAAAGCCTGATGAGTGAAATTCATGAAGGAGTATGTGGGGCTCATCAGTCAGCATTCAAGATGAAGTGGATGATTAGAAGAAATGGATATTATTGGCCAGCTATTCTTGAAGATTGTTTTAAATATTTTAAAGGATGTCAGGAATGTCAAAAGTTTGGTAATATTCAAAGAGCACCCGCATCGGCTATGAATCCTATAATTAAACCATGGCCGTTTAGGGGTTGGGCTATTGATCTCATCGGTCAAATTTATCCACCATCGAGTAAAGGGCATAAATTTATTTTGGTTGCTACCGATTATTTCACAAAGTGGGTTGAAGCAATTCCTTTGAAAAAGGTGACATCGGCTAACATGGTTGATTTTGTGAAGGAGCATATTGTTTACCGATTTGGCATCCCTCAAACTATCACTACCGATCAGGGCACTATGTTTACATCAGGTGAATTTGATGAGTTTGCTTTGAGTATGGGAATTAAAGTTTTGAATTCTTCACCATATTATGCCCAAGCAAATGGCCAAGCTGAAGCATCTAATAAGGGGATTATCAAACTTATTAAGCGCAAGATCAGAGAATATCCTAAAAAGTGGCATACCATATTAAATGAAGCTTTGTGGTCATATCGGATGGCATGTCATGGTGCAACCAAGGTGTCGCCTTATCAATTGGTGTATGGGCACGATGCAGTATTACCTTGGGAGATTAAGATTGGATCTAGGCGGATGCGTTTTCAGGATCAACTGACAGCCGATGATTATGATATCCTTATGAAAGATGAGTTGGAGGACGTAGCAGGTCATCGGTTAAAAGCTTTGATTAACATTGAGGAAAACAAGAAGAGAGTAGCTAGGTGGTATGATAAGAAAGTGAAGGTAAAGGAATTTGCCGATGGAGAATTAGTCTGGAAGTTGATTTTACCGATTGGGACTAAAAATTCTAAGTTTGGCAAATGGTCCCCTAATTGGGAAGGTCCATATCGGATAAGTCAGTCTGTTCCTGGTAATGCGTATATTCTTGAAACTCTCGAAGGAGTGGTATTTCCCAGAGCGTTAAATGGAAAATATTTAAAGAAATATTACCCTAGTATTTGGATAGATGCATAAAGAGTATAGTTGCCGATAACAATCCTATCGGCTGGAGTTAAAACAAAGTATCAATTATGCCGAATTTAACAAAGCCTGGATGGCTGATATCGCACGCAGGCGAATTTCATCAGCTTCTTTTAGTTCCTTGGCATCTTCATCGGCATTTCCTTCCACAGGTTTGATTTTCTTTTTCAATGCCAAGGCCTTGTGAGCTTGAGCATCCCGTTCCTGTTGAAGGGCTTTAATGGCGTCAGGAAGCTGGTCTTCTTCTTGTTTGGCCTGGGTCAGAGCTGTCTCAACTTGTTCCAGTTCAGCTAGCAGGGCTGCTTTCTTTGCCGATAGATCTGAGATCTTCTGTCTAATATCGGCACTGGAGGCTTGCAAATTATTGATGTTCTTGTGCTTCTCGTCGGCAGTCTGCTTCAGCTGTAACATCTCTTCTTTAAGTTGAGATTGGGCTGCTCTGTCAGCAATACGATGAACGGCCCTTTGGTATTGAAGCTGTCTGCTTTCCAGATGGACTGCTGGAAAGATGATTTCTTCAACATTGGAGGGGACTTGGCCGTGGATTGCCTTGAAGATAGACTTCGCAGGATCCGAGTTGATTACCAATTGGGCAGTTTCTTGCTGAAGCAGGTTTAGGAGGGTTTCCAGCTTGCCATATGTGTCTGATGATATTGTTCCCAACGCCAGGGAGGAGCTCGCTTCTTCTCCATCATCATCAGAAATATTGATAGCAAAAGAAAATAAGCTATCGGGAGAATCTTGTTCCTATGGGATAAAGAGAATTAGAAATCTTGTTTATAATATTTTGAAGATATATCAGGTAATTGATTGGTTTACCTGCTTCAAGGCTATTTCTTGAGCTTGACTTGAAGGAGCGGCTTGTAAAGGGTCCTGTGAAGGATCGGCAGAAGATGCCGATGGAATGTCTTCAATGACCACATCGGTAGTCAGCCCTTGAGGTACAATTGCCGATGATGTATCTTAGGCAGGAGCAGTTTGTTCAGAAGGCTGATCGACGGGTGTTGGAGCAGACGCAGGGGCCGGTGTAGGTTTTTGTCGTTTCTGTTGAGCCTCAGCATCGGTCAAAGCTTTACGTTTTTGTTGTGCTTCGACAACAACTGGCTGGGGGGCATCAACATCTATTGGTTGAGGAGCTTGTATGATCGGTGTGCTTACCGATGTATCCATTTGTTGCTGCAAAAACAGGTATAAGATTGGATGTTTAATGGGAAAAATAAAAAATAATGAAAGAATACCTCTAAGGAAGGAGTAGAAGTTGTGGTGCTCGGTAAAGTTGCCGATGATGATCCAGCTGCAGCTTGTACACCCTGATAGTGGTATGTTAATATAAAGTGTATCGGCAGAGAAAATAATAAACAAGATTATTACCTTAAAAGCCTTGATCAGACTTGAAGCAGCAGCCTTTGGAGAAGCCCTAGATGTTCCCAATCTTGGTCTAGAAGCGCCAATTTTGGTACGAGCTCTTTGGAAAGTCAAGGCTTCCAGGGTAGGGGCGTTGTAACCGATTGCTGAAATCGGAGAGGCTGGATGGAGATTGAAGGGTTTTCTGCTTTTGCTTATCGGTGGAACTGGATCGTCAGCCTGTTTCAAAGGAGGTTAGTTACCGATACACATAATAAAAGAAAAGGGAAGGGACAAAAGTTGAAAGGAACTTACTGCATTATCAGGAATAGCATAATCGGAGTCAATCTGGTGCCGATATGTGTGAACAGATGTTGAAAATAGATGTTCTTTCCATTCATGCCACCATTGCTTATATGATTCTGTTATGAAAGAGGCTGGTGACCAGGCGGAGAGATCGACATTGGAAATATCGGCATCAGGAGCAAGTCTTACTATTCTGCTCCATTCAGTTCCAGAGGTGATGATTTCCCTGGGTTTAATTACATCGGCATAGCACAGTTTAATGGGCAATTGCCCAAAAGCCAGCTGGCGAGATACTGCCAATGGATTGTAAAATTCATAAGTAATGTGGGAGGCTTTCCCACTGCCAAATGTGTTGACTGGAATTGCTCTGGGGGTGATGATGGCCATCATGAGATCATTATCTTGGTTCAGATCACCATCGGCAAAATTGAAGAGGAGGGGAAATTTGTTATCCTCGTCAATATAAGGCACCCAAGCCCTGTGATCACGAGGGAGGCCATGGTAGAAAGTATGAAAAAATCTTCCGATTTGATCCTCATTGGCTTCTGTTCCGGGAAGGACGATGATTGCTTCACCAAAGTTGAGAGGGGGGCGTGTTGCCGATTCATCATCCCTGAGGACGTGTTCTTCGGGAATCTCTCGTGGGAATTCCTGAGCAAAGAAATCCCATTGTAAACGCTTGTGCATGTGGGCATTTAACCACATATTAATAAACCACCATGGGCCTCCCAGATTGCCGATGGGTTCGCCAAGTATAAGCTTTTGGGATACTTGGTGGAGGAGATGGTAGGTTGAACTCAGAAGATATCGGCCAAGTGGAAATCTGACACCGTTGGCCAAGAGTTCTGCTGCCGGGAGGAAAGCATTAGTTGGTCCTACCGATCGTCCACAGAAAATAAATTTTTCTAGCCACATGTTCAGGAATGTGGCATGCTCCCTTTGGTTGACAGTACCAGTCTTCTGGTACTCCTGGATATATCCCGTCCAGCTGCCGATGTTGCGTGTGGTTATTCTGTACTTAGCTTTTCTGCCGAAAATATGGCCTTCATCGACAGTTGAAATGTCTAGGCCTGTGAGCATGTACACATCGGCAAGGGTGGGGGCACATGGACCATGACCAAACATGAAGGTGTTGGTGGTGTCAGACCAAAATTGAGCAGCAGCTATCATCATAGATTCATTTTTCTGCATATCGGCAATGGACAGCCTGATACATTGATCTATTTTTCGCTCTGCCCAGAATACTTGCATTGACCTGTTGACCCTCAGAAACCAATTTTTCCACCCTTTGGTGGGTTTAGGCCAAGAACGAAATGTATCTTTCCACAAATTCAAGGAGAAATTCTGAGATTTGAAGGGAATACGATTGGCTTCTGCATTAATCAAATCAGTTGGGTCTGGGTTGCCCATCGGACCTAAGCAGTGAAGAGGAGGTTGATGGGTTGGAATCACCAATGTGTTGCGGAGTTCCTAGGTTTGAAAGACCGAGAAAATGAAAGAGAAAGAAAATGTCGACTATAAGAATTCGCAGGGAACCGAAAGGATTAAAGTGAAAGTAATAAGAAAAAGAACAAACCGCAGGGACGTCGAAGTTGACAGCCATTGCTTCAGGAGGGTGAGGGCACGAGCTGGGAACTTGAAGATGATGATTCAGATGAGTTGAAGACGCGCGGTTGTTGGTTAGGGTTGCCGCCGGGGTGAGAATGCCAACAGTGGAGTTTGAAGGTAGAAGATGAACAGCCCGGAGGAATCTATTTATAGGTTATCTGGAGTAGGGGTATTCTTGACTTATCTCTATGCCGTATGCGGATGAATCGAGGTGGTTCAGTTGGATATGGTAACTATGCGCACGACAATCAAGGAATGGTACAGAAGATTTGACAGCAAGTAATCATAGCTTGAAGGATATCTTGATACAAGATTTTTCAGTTCTAAAAATGATGCGTTGCGGTGAGATATTGTTGAAGATGTGTTATTTTGGTATCTCAACCATAGTTAAGGCAAAGAAGGTTAGAAAAATGCAATATATATATTGAGATACATGGATTGGATCTAGATTTGATTGAATTTGGTAACAAATCATGTTATGCTTGGAGAGTGGGTCAAAGGAATAGATAATAGCAAGCATCAGTTGGAGTAAATTTCGGAGCATCGGTATCTTATACTCCAAAATTAGGGGGCATGTGTTGACACCGTTTTTAGTACGTGTCAAAATGATCAGGAAAGGCTGATTAGCAAGGGAGAGATTGCCGTGTGAATTGATGGCCAAGGAGAATAAGTTTGTTTTAAGCGGTGGCAGTGTATGAATTTGATTGGGAATGTTGCCGATGAAGTCAAAGGTGTTATTGCCGATGCCGATGGAAGAAGGTTTGGAGACTGTTGCCGATAAGGGAATGTATCAATGAAGGAAGGCGTGAAGACTGCAGCCGATGAAATAGGGAATGTGCCGATGGAAGGAGATCGAAGGTTGCTGCCGATGGAAAAGGGGATGTGCTGGTGGAAAGGAGACCGATAAGAATACCATCGTGATTAAGGCGGATCATGGAATAAAATAGGAATTGATTTCCTTGTTTACGATTAGTAGAGTCTGAGTTGTGTAAAAGTCATGTTCTTAGATTTGAGTTTAGTATCCTAGTCGTATTCGATTATGTTTCTATAGATCAGGATATAAATATAGAGTGAAGGGCAATGTAATAGAGATCAATCAATATACATCAAAAAATAGCTTTTACTCTTATTTACATCTACTTTTCGGCGATTTCATCAATTTGCATATTTTTCCTTTTTTACGAGTTCTCATCGATTCGGCGAGTTGCATTGCTCTAAGTGCAATTTTCGTCGATCCTCGAGTTCCGCGTGAGTACCTCTTGGCCGTGACTTCCGGGCGTATCGCTGTTGTTAGGACCAAAGTGCTCGTATCTTCATCCTTGTCGATTAACAGGTCAAATCGACTGGCACGCTTTGGATATCGACTTCGGGTATTAGCCCTTTGTGTTTGCAGATTCACTTTTGCATCAACACCAACGCTGTGTCACGAATGAGCAAGGCTGGGACCTGCTCAGCGATCTACACTCGGGGGCTTGCGGTCACCACGTAGCACCTCGAACCCTCGTCGGAAATGCCTTTCGACAAGGATTCTACTGGCCGACCGTAGTCTCTGACGCCGTCAAGCTAGTACGCTCCTGTAAAGGTTGTCAGTACTATGCGAGACGGACCCATCTTCCGGCACATGCTCTACAAACGATCCCCATCACATGGCCGTTTGTCGTTTGGGGGCTCGACCTTGTCGGACCTCTAAAGAGGACAACTGGTGGCTTCACCCACTTGCTAGTTGCCATCGACAAATTCTCCAAGTGGATCGAGGCCCGCCCTATCACCAGCATCAGGTCTGAGCAAGCTGTGCTCTTCTTCACCGACATCATTCATCGCTTTGGGATCCCCAACTGTATCATCACGGACAACGGCACTCAGTTCACTGGTAAAAAGTTTCTGGATTTCTGCGACTGCCATCACATTCGCGTGTCAGCCGTGGCTCATCCAAAAACAAATGGCCAAGTGGAACGTGCCAATGGCATGCTCCTACAAGGCCTGAAACCCAGAATCTTTGACAAGCTAAACAAACATGGCAAAAGATGGGCTGCCGAGCTACCCTCGGTCCTGTGGAGCTTAAGAACAAACGCTGAGTCGAGCCACGGGGTTCACTCCGTTCTTCTTAGTCTACGGTTTTGAGGCAATACTCCCGACTGATATAGAATACAGATCCCCAAGGTTAAAAGCCTACAGCGAAAGAAACAACGACGCCGCAAGAGAGGACGCCCTCGACCAGCTCGAGGAAGCCCGAGATGTGGCTCTGTTGCATTCTGCCAGGTACCAGCAGGGTCTCCAACGCTACCATGACAGACACGTCTGCAAGCGTGACCTCAACGTCGGCGACCTGGTGCTACGGCGGAACCAAAACACCAAGGGACGGCACAAGCTCACGCCACCGTGGGAAGGACCATACATCATCGTAGAAGTGCTAAAGCCGGGCACCTACAAGCTATCCAACGAGAAGGGCGAAATCTTCACCAACGCTTGGAACATTGAACAGCTACGTCGCTTTTTTCCTTAGAAAGCCTCGAGGCCCTGTAATTTCTTTTTCATCAATAAAGAATACAGCAATGTCTAAACTTTCGTCCCACAATGAGGAAGGATCAACTCTGCACTCCCAGACTCGACCCTCCCTCGGGGGCTACACAAGGGGGGAACCCCCCAGTCCTCGAAAAAACTTACACTCTTTTTTAATTTTAAGAACCGCTCCTTAGATCAACGGCGCTGTAAGAGCACCCTAAGGTTCGAAAGGACTCTCGAGCCAGGAGTATCACCTACGCCTCCGAGGCTATGGTGCCTCCACTCACCCCTTACGCCTTCTAGAGGTGCAACTTCACGCTAGGAAGGTCTAAATGACAGTTCCTAACTCTGAAAGAGAGCGCACTCCCTGCCGCTTAAATCAGATTCTCACGCAGTCTGCGAGGCCGCAAGAGCACCCTGAAGCTCGAGGGCAGTCGAGCCGCGAGATTACTTACGCCTCCGAGGCTACGGTACCTCCACTCGCTCCCTTACGCCAAAGGACGCAACTGCGTGCTAAGTAAATCACACGAGAACACAATCCAAGCAATAAGGGGAAGAAAGGCTCGAATAAAACTAAATTAACTACAAACCGGTTTGTGCTTCAAGTTTTTAGGGCCTCCAAGGCCACCACGACCAAAATCTAAAGTACTAACTTATTACACGGGCCTTTGCGCCCAGATCTGGCTCACAGGCCTTCATCATCAGCAGGCGGGACCACCTCGGCTTCAAAGAGCGAGGCCAGACGACTCCCGAGCCCCTCAGTGGTTTCAATCAGCTCCAGGTAGGCGTTCTCATTATCCTCGTCTATCCGATCCGGGTCTGTGATGAAGCCGTTAGCGACGAGCTCCATGTCGAACACAAACCCTGAACGGACGACGGCCAGCGCCCTCTTCACACCGTGGTGGAGGCTGTCCCGTATCTTCTCCCGGGCAAGTTGGCCCAGCGCAGCCATCCGACGGATGAAGGAGTTCCCCGGAACGTCTTCTCCGGTGTCGGCGTCGGGCTCGACCCCCAGACCGTCACACACGGTGGTGATCACGCCCTCGAGCAGCTGGGTCCTCCGGGTTTCGGCCTCGAGGAGGCTCTGAAAGGAGTTGGCGGAGGAATGAGCCTCCCGATTCTCGCTCTCCAGCTCTGAAACACGACAAAATAAAAATTAGTACCTAACACAAGGCCTCGACGTCATGACTGCAACAGTCATACTTACCCTCGATATGGGTCTTCAAGCCCACAACCTCGTCGTGGAGCCCCCCGCACGTCTGCTCGAGCCCCAGGAGGGCGCTGTCCTTGTCACGGACGGTCGCCTTCAGCGCCTCGATCTCCTGACGGGCGGTCTGGAGCGCCGCGTCCTTCTCTTGGACGGCCCCGTTCAGCACCATGACCTCGTCCTTTAGCGCACTGAACCGGGCCGTGACCTGCCTGATTTGGACATTGAGGAGGTCACGTTGACGGCCGACCTGGGAGACGTCCTCCTCGAGCTCCTTCACCCGTGCCGACAGGGGCTCGAGGTCCCTGCGAGCCTGGGCAGCCTCTTCCTAGGCCTTGTCCACCTCGGTGTGCATCACGGCTTCGGCCGCCCAAGCCTGTATCGCCTCCTCCTTCACCGTCGAGTAGGCGGTACGTAGCTCGGCCATCTCGGCGTTCCGATCAAAAAGCCTTTTTTGGGCCTCCTTGACCAGGGCTCGTTGCTACGCCAGCGCGGCCCACACGCCACTCTCATCCCGGATGAAGAGCGACTTGCGGCGGGAATACTCCTTCAGCTCCTAGTCATGATTCAAAGAAACCAAGAAGATAAAGAAACCGAGGGAAAAAGACACTAAGAGCCACGAAAAAAGCTAACGGATAGATCGTACCTCGGTGGCATCCCGTATACCCCGCGAGACGGCGTCGGACGCCACGTTGAGTATCCGATCAAGGTGCCAGCGGACGCCCTCGAGGTACTGCCAGCGGTGCACCTCATCCCTATCGTTCAGGGTGAAGATGGGCTCGGCGTCGGGGTTCGCGGCATCCCTGAACTGAAGGGACGGCCCCCACCTCGGAATCTCCTCCTCGGCCCGTGCTATCACCAGCGCGGCGATGTCAGGCCACGACGACGACCCGGCCGGGGCGTCTCCCGGTCCCGCCGAAGGGCCGGCCTCGCCCATAGCTCCTGCGGCTCCGGCGGCCGTCGAGGCACCGGCCTGATCCGTGGCCTCACCCCCCTCGACCCCCATCACTTGTTTCCCCTTGTCCAGGGGGGTGTCATCGAGGGTAAGGACCACGGGCGCCTGCCCTTCTGCGGTGGCCGGCCCCTCGGTCGCCGACACCTCCGGAGCTGGCACCTCGACTGTCGACGTCTCCGGAGCCGGCGCCTCGACCGTCGGCGGCTCCGGAGCTGGCGCCTCGACCGTCAGCGGCTCAGGAGCCGGCGCCTAGACCGACGACGCTCCCGGAGCCGGCGCCTCGACCTCTGGCGCCCCTTCTTCTGGAGCTCCGGTAGGGAGCTCGACGGCCTCGCTCTCCACCGTGCCCACCGGCCGCGCCGGCAGGTCTTGCTGCGGCAGCGGTCCCCTCGCCAGTGCCACCTCCTGTCCCGGTGCCGACGCGACCTCCTCCATGGTCACGTCGGCACCTGCCCGCTCTGCGCCGCCGGCGGGTGCTTCACCCGTCACGGCCTCAACGGTGGCCTTGGCCGTCGGCAACGGCCTAGGCTCCGCCTCGACCGAACCGAGCGCCACCGCCCTCGCCGAGTCGGACCTCTCCGCGGCGGCATCAGGGCCCGCGACCCCCGTAGCAGCTGCCGCCTCCTGCTGTTGTCGAAGACACCCCTTCGCGGCCTCGACCTGGTGAACCCAGGCCGCGTCCTACTCCGCCGTCCGGTTGAGAACGGAGGCGCTCGCCCGCAGCGACTTCACTGGGGTAGGCCCCATGAGCTCCACCTTCCGCTTCAACCTGTGAAATAAAGAGCAAGATCAGCCGACGGATCCAGAGAGAGGCGAAGCCACTAAGCACGAATACTCACCCGGAAATTGGCACCAAGGGCCTCGACCCCGCGCGGTCCGAGCCTCCCGAGGCGGCGGGCGGCTGCCTCGCGGCGGCCCCGCCAGTAGGCCTGGCACTCCGTGGGGCCCTCGCCGGTGTAGTGCCCTGCGCCTTCTGCACCTCCGAGGCCAGCTGGCCTCGGGTTCTTACGCCCGCGGACGGCGCCGCCCGAGTTTGCGGGGCCTGGGCCGGTACGGGAACCCCCGTCGACCCCTCTTGCCGGGTCCGGGGCAAAGCGGCCCCTCCCGTCGAGGGGCCCGCCTCTTCCTTCTTCTTCTTCTTCTCCTTCTCCTCTTCCTCTTCCTCCTCCTCGGTCTCCTCGACCATGACGACAGAGGAGGATGACCCCTCGATGGGCCCCAGCAGGGGGCGGATGTCGGGGAGGTCCCCCAGCCCGGTCGCGGCCTCGTACCGCGACAGAGCGTCGTCGTCCTCGCCGCTGCTGCCATCGTCCTCCCCCGAGATCGTCTCGGAAGGCCACGGTGCCAGAGGAACCCCTTCGATGGTCTGCTTGTGCCGGAGTTTCTTCAGCGCTTCCGCCTCCCTGGCCTTGCGGGCCGCCCGCTTCTTGGTCGACTCCTTGGTCTTCTTCTGCTTCGAGGCATGCAGGCGTCGAGCCTCCCGGGTGGGTCGGTCCTCTAGGACCGGCGGCCGCGTCTCCCGCAGCGCCGACAAGTCCTGCACGCCGGCCTCGACCAGATTAGGGGAATCCAAAAAATGAACAAAACAAAGCAAACGTATCAACTCCGAGATACTTACCACGGGCTCGAACCCCTCGGTGGGCCTCATGGGGACCCGGTCGACCTCCTCCACCTTGAAGGTCCCAACCATCCGGCGCGCTCGCCGGAGAACCTCCTCGAGGGTGAGGGACTCATGGGACATCCGGGTCCCCTCCAGAGATGCCTCCGGAGTCATCTGGTCGAGGCGCAGACGACGCCGGCACAGCGGCATCGCTCTGCGGCGGTGGAAGGCCGTAGCCACCGCCGCCGCCGTCAAGCCCCGAAGGCGAAGCTGCTGCAGCGCCGCCAGCAGCGGGTCCAGGCGCGACTTCTCGGCCTCCGGCACACCATACGTCCAGCGGTCCTCCCGGGCAGTCAGCACACGGCCGGTGTGCCTCGGCAACTGATTATCATCGTTGCGGAGGTAAAACCAGCCCTCGTGCCACCCGCTGTTCGAAGAGATGAGGCGAGCCAGGATGTACTGATCCGCCCGGCTCGACCTCAACTACAGGACGCGGCTCCCTACTCGCGCCGCGCACAGGACCCCCTTCTCCCCTGCTCTCTTGGCGAAGAGTTCACCCTTGAAGAGGTGAAGCCACAGGTTCCACTGCGGCTCCACCCCGAGGTAGCCCTCGTAGACCGCCGCAAAGATGGCGGCCTGCGCGACGGCGTTGGGGGTGAGGTGATGAAGCTCCATCCGGTAGTAGTGGAGGAGCGCGCGCATGAAGACGGATGCGGGAACGCCGAACCCCCGCTCATGGAAGTAAACGAAGCTCACCACGTACCCTTCAGGGGGCACCGGCTCCCGGTGGGCCGGCGGCGGTGCGATCCACTCCGACCGCGACTGACTCGTCCTCGGCCGCAGCAGCCCGTCCTCGACTAACTCTTCCAACCTCCTCTCCATCACCGAGGAGGCGGCCCAATCGTCGGCGGGGAGAATCTGGCTCTTTCCTGCCATCGGCGCTATCGGGAGGGGTGTGAGCGAAGAGGATGCGGCGGCGGCGGTGTAGGCGGAGAATGCAAGAAGGCAAGGGTTTTCTGGGGCAAGAGGATGGCACGAGCGCAAGGAACCGGTGGGGAACACAGGCCCCTAGGTTTTGCCTTTATATGCCTGGAGGAAGCCCAACGGCCACGTGAAAAGGTAGGAACAGTTTCCCACATTAAATGCGCTCACCTAACCGTCCCCCACGTCTTACAGGAACCGGGCACGTGGCCGTCCCCCACGCCGTAACCGAACGCCACGTCGCCCACTACCGCGCCGATCTCGCCCTAAAAAGGCGCGCCTCGCTAACGGGCGGGGCGAGATCCGCGGACGGATATTCCCAGATACCTATAACGGGCTCCGAGCCCACTATAAGTCTCGAGGGAACGAAGGCTGGCCCTCGACCCGGGTTCGACAGCCACCCTCGAGCAACAGAGTTAGGGACGTCCAGGGGTGCGCCCATACATGGCCAGGGATCGAGCCACGCTCTCGAGGCACCCCAAGACGTATTCGAGGCCAAAGGAGGAGGTCAATGTAGGAATCCCCTCGGGGGAGGCACCGAGCCCTCAGATCCTGTCGCAGGGAACCGACATCCACGCGACCACTCCTTGGCATCCATGAAGAGCGCCTCCGGGCCACAAGCCGACTCCTAACGACTGGGGCACGGACTCTCACTCGAATCTCCCAGCTAGCAGCTCGCCGGAGATCGTCGGGACTCGCCCAAACGGGGTAGTACGGCATTCCCCACCCCTCCTCCTCCTCTCCGTAGGAGGAGCGTGAGGGTCGCGCAACAAAAGACGGCTGGAACTCCGATCGACCTCGTGCGTACGAGGCTCGGGGGCTCAACCACGTCAAACTACTCCCCAATAAAAACACGTAGAAGACCTCGGAGGAGTCTTCAACACTCCACCGAGGCCTCGGGGGCAACACCCGGCGGGTGCGCTCGCGCGCCCCCACTGGAGAAGTCGACGATGCCACGATTCCAGTTCATCAGCAAAAAGCCTCTGGGAGAGTGATCACACACTCACCCAAAGGCTCGGGGGCTACTATCGGTACCAATAGTATAGGGGTACCCACATTCAACGATAACAAAAATCAAAACGACCAAGCCACGACAAAACACAGCCCACTTCAAAACGCGCATCAAGTCCGCCCCGTACGAGGCCGGCTTGATGGAATGCCTCGACCGCATCCCATCTCTGACTCGTGCGAGGCCCCGTCGACGGGAGGCCTCGACCGCACCCCGTCCCGCACGACAAAACGCCTCGACCATACTCCGACTCGCGTGAGCCCGGGTCGAGGCGCTCGACCCCCTCTCTTTACCTACCCCAGGACAAAAGCCTTAGCATTTAATGCAATTACCTACTACCACCTACCGGCATGGCTGCGAGCGTGGTCGACGTGGGAACAATGCCAGTATCAGTCGTCACTGTTTTACCGCCCATTCCGTGATGGGAGGTGAAAACTGTAACTCTACCCACCTTACCGTGCACTGTGCGTCATTAGTTACCCTCGAGGGAGGATACGACAAAGTCCGTACACCGTGATTCTAGGGATTCGGACTTATCCGTTCACCCTCGACCCGGCCTCGACCCGGCCTCGACGCCTAGCACAACTCAACAGGGAAGGGAGGACGGCATGGCGCAGCGCTCCGGGTCATTTCAGCGTCCCGTCCTCTACAACACCATGGTGTCCAGGGATGGCCCTCCATTTCTAGGACACGTCGCTACAGCCACCTCAACAGGGATCGACAAAACATCATCTCAAGGCTCCCGTCGTCCTGGCCTCCTCTCGTCCTATAAAAGGGTAGGCCAGGGCTCTGGGGGGGACAACGGACAACAAACCAAGCACAAGATAGCGATCAACATCTCAAGCAATCATCTTGTATTTCTTTTTCCTCTTTTGAGACCTGGGCTCACCACCCTCTCTCGCAAGCTTGTAACCCCTACGCAAGCACCTCGGTGCAAGGAAATACAAATCTCTCCCCCCCCCGCTGGACGTAGGGCCTTCTCTTGCCCGAACCAGGATAAACCCCCGTGTGCTCTCCTTGCATCACCATCTAGGAAAGGGACACGGAGCATTTACTCGTTGGTCTATGACCCCCTCGGGTCCGAACACCGACACTATGTAGCCCCTTCTCCACAGTACCCTCCCATTGTTGATGGTGGAGGTGGCGGGGGTGGTGGCAGAGGCCCGTTGTTCTTGTGGTTAGGGCAGGTGCAATATGGATCAAGGCATGGTTCGTCCTGTGAAATGGCACCACTACTGGTATTGTCTGCTTCGTCATCCTTGTAACTGTTGCTAACTTCCCTTTCTAGTTCGAAGATACGGTCTTGCAAGTAGTAGATGTATTGTGCGTGCGGATAGATTGGTCTAGGATCGACCCACCTAGTGAAGCCACAGTTTTCTTTGGACTCTGAACACTGCATTTCAAATATTTTAGTGAACATGCAGTTAGTTTCACCTATGAGATGCAAAATAATGGAGAAAAAAAATTGAGTAATAAATTTTAAAACCAATTACCTCTGCTCGTGGACATTTGAAGAATCGGCGACCTCCATCCAAACCCTCCACGAACATCTGCACTAAGCAGTCCTCACCATGCCTATATTTTGGCCAATCTTCTTTCCGGTTATCATATCCTCGGAGTGGACACTCTTTGGTGAAATCTCTCTTGGTCTCGATAGGAAAATGATACACTGGTTCATCAAAGTCTTCCGGACCCAGAGACCCCTCCCACACAATGGGAGTACCCTTAGTCCCCCGTTCCCTTCCCTCTAGATGACCCTCCAGACATTGCTACATGTAGATAACCAACTTCTGGTTTCAAGTGACTAGCATTGTATGGAGGAAGGTGTATATATAGCTAGCAGTGGAGTGGAGAGCCATTGTATTATGGCTTTAATGCTCCTGAAAAGCCTACATGCCATCCCTGAAAAGCCTATTTGAATGAATGAAAAGCCTATTTGAAAACTCATCTGTAAAGGCTAGATTCCTTGATAAATCAATTCATCTGTAAAAGAGGATGTACGATAGGATAGTGACATGATAAATCACTGAAAAGGCTACATGCTATCGGTGTACTGCACGACTTGACATGTTGCAGAAAATTTTGGCAGAGTTTTTCCTATTTTTGATTCAATCCAAACACAAATATCACATTAACATATGTCATCAACAATTATATATGACATTCACCTTAAACAATATATATGAGTATCCTCAAAGCGTTTACCGTGCATATGCCATAAACTCCATAGTAGTTCATACAATACATAATAATAGGATATAACAGTCCATACAGTCCACAAGTCGGCTACAGTCCCTCACTGTCTCCTAGACCTACCATTGCCCTTGTGTCCAAGAGCGTGGGTGCCTAGGGTGTAAGGGTCAGGTGGTCGACGTTGCCTGGTACCGACCTATTGCGTAGGCTGAGTCCAGGGAGCATCGTCTAGCTGAGACGGTCCAATCTCCTCGTGCCCCTGGTCCTCATCCTCGTCGTCGTCATCATCTCCTTGTCATCATCCTCGGTGCAAATGTCTCGCGACCCTATACGTGGGTGGCTAGACGAACCTACGCCACCTCTAGGTGCAGAAGGCACGTGCACGTCCTGTGTTGTGCCTATCCTGCAACCACAGCACGTAGCGGTATGGCGTAGCCAACGTGCCAGTCTCTGGTGCACAAAATCATGTCAACTTAATGTATTGAACGTGTTAGTAATCTAATATTTGCATATTTATAGATACTGTTGACATCGTTTTTTGGCTCGTGTCAAGATGGTCAGAAGGGGCTAATCGGCAGAGGAAAAAATTACTGTGTAGGTTGATAGTCGATGAAAATGAGCTTGTAAAGAAGGCTGCCTATGAGTGGTGGCGGTGTATGGAGAAGTTGATTCAAATTGAAGTGTTGCTGATAAGGTTAAGGGTATTATTGCCGATGCCGATGAAAGAAGACTTAAAGGCTGCTGCCGATGAAACAGGGAGTGTGCCGAGGAAAAAGACTTGAAGGCTGCTGCCGATGAAACAGGGAGTGTGCCGATGGAAAGGAGGTCGATGAGGATACCATCGTAGTTGAGGCGGACTAAGGAGTAAGATAGGAATTAGTTTCTTTTTCTATGTTTATTAGAGTCTGAGTTGTATCAGAGTCATGTGTTTCCTTAGATTTGGATTTAGTGTCCTAGTCGTATTTGGTTACGTTTCTATAGATCAGGATATAAATATAGAGTGAAGGGCAATGTAATAACGAATCAATCAATATCAAAAACCAGCTTTTACTCTTATTTGCATCTATTTACTTTTCGGCGACTTCGTCAATTTGCATACTTTTTCTTTTTACGAGTTCTCATCGATTTGGCGAGTTGCATTGTGCCAGTGCAATCTTCGGCGATCCTCGAGTTCCACGTGAGTACCTCTTGGCTGTGACTTCCGGGTGTATCGCTGTTGTCAGGACCAAAGTGCTCGTATCTTCATTCTTGTCGATTAACAGGTCAAATCGACTCGCACGCTTTGGATATCGATTTCGGGTATTAGCCCTTTGTGTTTGCAGATTCACTTTTGCATCAATAGATGCTTACGTCAAGGAAGCTACGTGTGTCATCGTCCCTCACCCTCGGACGAAAGCGTTCTATTTCTTGGACCGACATCCTAAGGGAGTTGCCCTACAACAAAGTTTTAAGTTGTAATTCATTGTTACGCAAATCGATATATAAAAGTAGAGCAAATGACATACCACTCTGTCCAAGATCGGTCCTACTCCCACCTGGCGACCTACACGAGTAGAGTGGTCGTACGTCGTGTCCTCATCCTCGGACAACTCAATGTCAGCGTAGTCATCGTGTGTCCACTGTAGCTTAAGCCTCGGACGAGTCACTTGGTGGTACCAAGCTTGGTACCGCCTGTAGTCTCTGTTCGTGTGCGGCTCATCATTGTCGTCCACGTTCTCGTCGAACATCTCCCACTCTTCGATGTAGTCTCGGTGGTGATGGGCCCAATCAAAGATTTTCCTATTTTTCTTACGATCGAGCCTGCAAAATACATACACAAGTTAGTCAACATCGTGTGGCTATAACATGCATGTATGCCAAAGTTAAAAATTTCGGCAGAGTTTCCTTTGTTTGTTGAAGCAAACCACACCTATATGCATTCCATAGACATACAAACATACCAACAATTATTTTATCCATCTTATTCGACATATATCATGTGGTAATAATATAAGTGCAACTTCAGGAAAAAGGTCCGATTACAAAGAAGAGAACACTTACTTGTGCAAGTCAACACTGGTCGACACTGGAGATGGTGGACAACGCTGCCTTGCTCCAAACTAGCGTGCAACTCGATGTGGAAGGTGGTACTCAACAGCATAGAAGCAGATAAGAGGGCACCTCACCCTGTAGAGCTCGCTGTCACTGTCACACACATTGCTCACCACAAAAGGAAGTGTGGCCTCGTCCGCGTACAACTCCCAAGTCACCTGCAACGTGTCCAAATAAGAGGTTAGATAGCTTAATAAATAATTTCTTTTGAACCAACATGTATAATAATTTGTACTTACACTAGAGGCCATTAGCCTATCTAGCTCGTCCGTGTACTCTTTGTACGCCCGCTTCATCCTCGCGTGAGGAACTGTCACCTGGTCCCACAGGTACGCCCACGTCGGCTGTAGACGTGCGTTCTGCACTAGGAACCAGTCGCGAGGAGCCAGCACCACGGGACGAGCAACTGGAAGCCGTGACCACATCCACAGCTGGAGTAGGTACACACACCCACCAAGTGAGACTGACTGTGAAGACCACCAACACGCCTCGCAAAGCTGACGGTAAAGGAAATCCAACACTACAAAGCTCTAGCTGTAGTGACCCGCCTGGTCCCAGTCTGTGAGGCAGTGGATCCACATCCACGACACAGTGTCCCCCGTTCCGTCGGGGAAGAGAACAGAGCCAAACAAGTGTAGGATCCACACCCTATAGTAGTACTGAACTGTCTGCTCGTCTGCCCCTGGAGGACACTGTGCGAACTCAGCCCAAAGCCAGGAGAGAAGGACACCAGAAGTGCGCTCTCCTTGCTCACCCACCTCACGTCCAAGGAAGGCCCCCACCCGAGCTCTCCAACCCTCTAACCTACACTGCCCTGTCACTACCCTCCCACGAATCCTCAGACCTAGCATCTTCTAACAGTCCTGTAGCATGACTGTCATCTCCCCAAACGCCATGTGAAAGCTGTGAGTCTCAGGTCGCCACCTATAATTTTAGCAAAACAAAAATGCTCCTCAGAAACATAACTGCGTGAACAAATGATTATTAATACAACCTATGTGTTCATAAAATACCTGTCAACCAACGAAGTCAAGCCCGCTGAGTTGAACAAAGGCAGGCCACGACGAACCTAGAAAGATATGACGTCTAGGCTAGCTCTCGATAGGTAAGGTGTGTACCTGTCGTCGTACTGCATTTCTAAGAACCCTCCATGTACTCTAGAACGAAGGAGCGGAAGGTCCTGCATTTAAATGAAATATAAATGTTACTTGACACACACATATACACTTATAATTCGAAGTATGTGATATAGGAGTGTAAAATCTTACCTGCCCCGACGCTACGAGACGTCCTCGGTGGGTCTCGTCATACACCGGGTCCAGAAGGTGGAATTACGCCATCCTACAAAAAGAATATAGTTAGTAAGTTATAAAATAAATATGCATTTAAACATAAAGCAAGAATTGTACAATCAATACGATAGGTATTAAATAATAGAAACAACTACAAGTCGCACCTCACTAATTTGCCAATGCCAAGTACGGGAATTGTGGTCAAGTCTGCCACACTTGCCACACTCGTACTGCTCTGGGTCATTAAGAAATGGCGTCGCTCTCCCACGTCGCGTTCTACCGGGTATCTGATCCATAACCATCCTGTGCCTCGTCCTCTTTCTAGAGCCCCGCTTGTCCCAACGGTAAGCTGGATCTGCAACGTACGTTGGACCATCGTATGGAGGCCACTCTCCAGGGTCCCAGAAAGGCACGAAGCAGGGCCTCCATGTTTGGACAAGCGTGTCGACACTGAACTCATGAGGTATCCTAGCCTCAATATCATAGTTGCGATGCCTAGCAGCTGCTACAAGGTAAGAACATACAAAGTGATACTGCCTTGGTTTCCCATAAGTGCATGAGAAATCTTGGAGGACTGCCACATGAATCCTCGACTCTTGGACCTCACCATCAGATGTAGTACCACTGGTATGCTTCACCTCATATCTTCCTGTGGCATGGTCAAAACATGTGACCTCATGTGTGCCAGCCCTTTCCTTCGCCTTGTCTAGATGTGCCTGTGGTGTTGGAGCCCAAATCTTACCTTCACTCTGCAACTGCAATGCATGGGCGTGCCGATCGTTGAACCAGGCAACAAGCTTGTAGAATGTGAATTGAATGATAGCGTTCACGGGCATACCACGAATCCCTAGCAGCAGCTTATTAAAAGACTCGGCCATGTTGCTGCACTGAAACTCGTACCTCCAACCACCTGCGTCATGAGCTCTTGTCCATTTATCCACATCTCTCATCAAACCTGTTAGCCATTGTCCACCTTCTGCATTAGATGCGGTTCTGACCTCCTCTAACTTCCTCCAAAAATACCTATCCTCAAACTGTCGAGCAGCCTCCTGGAAAAGATCAAAATTATCCTTCACACCATCCTTCCGGAGTAGATTCTCAGCAAGGTGCCGAGTACACCAATGATGGTGCAAAGGTGCATACCCCTCTATCTCCTCTCGCACAGCATTAAGTATGCCCTGGTGCCTATCAGATATGACGCCCACCTCCCTGCCAGGCCCAACCACATGTATCCAGACTAGCCTCAAGAACCATCCCCAGCTATCATTATTCTCCCTCTCTACTAAAGCAAATGCCAAAGGAACAAGCTTGTTGTTTGCGTCACACGATATGGCTATGAGAAGTGTGTCATGGTACTTGCCAATCAAGAATGTACCATCAATGGAGAAGACTGGACGACAGTGCCTAAAGGCCTCGACACACTGAGGGAAGCACTAGAAAGCACGGAAGAATATCTGTCTCCCATCCTTCCATGCGTCTGGCCTAGGGATGTACTCATAATGCATGTCTAGATTCACTGCTTTGATTGCATTGAGAAGTACTGGAAGCTGCTCGTAGCCATCCTCCCATCCCCATATATCATCTTCCACGCCCGCTGCTTAGCCCTCCAGGCTTTGCCATAAGTTATGTCATATCCTCCATACACCTCATTAACTATTTTGATAATTGTCCTGACCCTCAAGTTCGGCTCTCCCTGTAATACTTTCATCAACCGCTTGGCAATGAGGGTAGATGTCAACTGCCAATGCTTCGTGCTGAGGTCATGTGAAGAACAAGTATGTGGCCCGACAACTTTTGTGATCTTCCACTTTCCAGAGACCTTTTGCTTCCTTGCACAAACCCTCCATGGACAGCGTTCCTTGTCACACACAACCGTGTAACGCCGCTCCACATAGGAATGCAGGACCTTGTACGATCTCTTGCGTATCACTGCAAACGCCTGCAACCACCTCTTCAATGCAGGGAGGTCATTGAAAACCCTCCCCTTCTCTATCTCCATACTAGGACCAGCCTCTGGAGCTTCCTGCAGCTCATCATCACGTCCTTCGGCAAACGCCTAATCTGAATGAGTAAGATCACTGAACTCATGAACCATAGGATCACGGCGGCCAGGAAAAATATGCCTCAGCATCTCAACGTCACTCTCCGTGAGCTCTCCAATGGGACGATCATCGTCAGAATCGACAGCCCTTGCGATCTCATATGGCTCTGAATCATTCATAATTTCAACACTATTGGAGGCACGGATTCCATCTCCAATCTGGACTTGAGCATCAGCAGGAGGAGCACCCTCATTATCGGGAACGTCTCCTGTAACATAGCCACAAATAAGAGGAGATGATAAGAAGAGTGGATGAAAAGAAGAGACTTAAGCTACAAAGATAAAATGATACCTAATTGATACTTACTCGGATGATTTTGTGTCAAAGGGATCTCCTGAGGAGGATGTGCCACATCATTGGGGGCAGATTGCACATCGAGAATGGTAGGCGAGACCTCCACATCCACATCATGTTTCGGGATGGGAGGTTCAAAGTATGCCTGCTCACCCATTGGCGGGGACAACCCAAGAGGGATGGGATTAATGAGCACCTGATGCACAACCACGTCCAAACTTTAGAACTGGCTTTTTATAGCTGATCTCACATAGTTGTCCCACTGATCTGCACACCCTATTGGGATCATCTTCCTTAGCATGTTGGGAGGGAAACCTAGGTGAAGTACACCCTCAACTATGATGCCATCATCTCCATGGCAATGTACCTCCTCACGAGCTCTTGCAGTCAAATCACTAAATGATGGCTTCTTATTGAATATTACAGGCACACTTTGCATGTCAACAAACTCAACATATTCATAGCGATCTCGTTCCACAGTTCCTCCATAATATATGCTCACTAGGTTGTCCATCTAGTTCCAAAACATAACGAAGCCCAATTGCTTTACTCCAATATAAATGAAACATACTAAGTACTAGGTCTCTAATACATAAAAATACATACGAAGTACTACTAACTAATAAGTATTCATAACTAATAACTACTACTAACTGCACAGTACTACTAACTATGTCAAGTAACTATCTATGTAACTAACTATATAACTATTTAACTAACTAAATAACTAAGTACCTATATAAAGTATCCATCAATCTACATATCTATCTAAACATCTTTCTTCAAATCTTAATCTATAATACACTAACTAACTAACTAACTACCTAACTAACTAACTAACTATTGTTAAGTAAGAACAACAAAGTATTTTACCTCGTAGGAGAAGCGGAGATGCCGGCGCTTGGCAATGGAGGGACGGGCAGCAGCGCGCGGTCTCACCAGCGGCGGAGGGCGGCCGGCCGGGCGGCCGAGGCGGCGCCGGTCGGGTGGGCGGGCGGTGGCCGGACGTGCGGGCGGACGGTGACAGCGGCCGGCCAGGCATGCGGGCGTGCGCGGTGGCTGGCCGGACATGCGGGCGAACGGCGACGGCGGCCAGGCGGCGCGCGGGCGGGCCAGGCGGCGACGCGCGGGCGGCTGGGTGGCCGGGCGGGCGTTCGGTCGGGCGGCGGCGCGCGGGCGGCCGGCGAGCGTTCGGGCAGGCGGCGGCGGCGTGCGGGCGGGCGGGCGTGCGGGCGCCGGAGAAGGAAGAAAGAAAGAGAAGAAGAGAGGAAGAAGAAAGAAGAGAGAAACGGTTTTACAGGGTGCATGGCGCAAAGATCCATGGCGCCATGCATGGCGTCAAGATCCATGGCGCCATGCACCCTTGCCAAGTTGCCAAATCAGCGCCACGACGGTAGGGTCTTGGCGCCAGTGACCCTGACACCATGCCGTTATATCTTGGCGCCGACGACAATGGCACCAAGACAAGGGTCCATTTTTTAAAATCTTTCCACAAGAAGTATATTTGAGAGAATCTTTCGAAAGGCTTAAAAAAAAAGACAGCACACGCCCACCCGTCCCGCCAGTGTCGCCACTGGGTGGGCAAGCTTTTGCACGGGTGGCAGAGGGCAGGGGCACTGCACTCTTGCGTTGGCTTGCAAAGGGTTGGAGTTGGAGGCCGATCGAGAAGGCCAATCTACTGTACTTACGAGAAGTCCAATCAGAGGACTGCCTGTCGGGCTCCACTTTAGTACTTGATGAGCATGAGGAGGAGCATCGATGTTCTCTATCTGTCTCTCTGAATCTAATGAGGCTCTGACCAGCATTATTACCGCTCCTGGTGCCGGTGGTAGTATCTCGTGTCCTCTTGCCGTCCTACAGTAATCCCTGCCTGCAACTCACTCCAACTGCAGGATCTCCCTCCTCTCTTGTCACTCACCGTTGCTTTGCCCTTTGCCTTTTCCGTGTTTCTTGGAATTTGCATTGCGGCCCTGTTTACTTCCTGAAAAAAAGTACTGTGCAGAAAAAAGATTCCCCGTCACATCAAACTTGCGATACATGCATGGAGTACTAAATGTAGATGAAATTAAAAACTAATTGTACAGCTTGATTGTACTTTGCGAGACGAACGTTTTGAACCTAATTAGTCAACGATTGGACACTATTTACCAAATAAAGCCAAAACGTGCTACAGTACTTTTTTTATACCTTTTCACGCCTTTTCGCGGAACTAAACACAGCCTGCATGGCCCAGGAAAACCGCGGCCGGTGTCCCATCACACTGGTAGCCTAGGGTTCTTTCCAAGACAGACACTGCATTAGCAGCAGTAGTTTAGTACTGCTCCATTGGCTAAGCTTAGGGCACTCTAAATTACTACTTGAGCAAACAGAGGCCAGAGCACATAAAACAAGTGCCCTTTTATTTCCCGTGGAGAAGCTACCAAATAACAACGAAAGTGCTACAATAGCTCTCGGCCTTGTTTAGTTCCTAAAAATTTTCAAGACTCTCCGTCACATCGAATCTTTGACGCATGCATAGAGTATTAAATATAGATAAAAAATAATTAATTACACAATTTAATTATAAATCGTGAGACGGATCTTTTAAGCCTAATTAGTCCATGATTGAACACTAATTATTAAATAACAACGAAAGTGCTACAGTAGCTTTTTCCAAAAAAAATTTGCGAACTAAACAAGCCCAAGAACAAGCAAAGGGCCCGTTCGGCTGGTCTGGTTCCCGGCTGGATTCGGCTGGTGTTGATGAGCCTTGGGCCTAGATGTGCAGCAGGCCTCTTTCAGACGTTCGGCTGGTCTAGAAAACTCAGCTCGCGCCCTCCTCCCTCTCTCTTGCATTCGCTCCCGCGGTCGTTGCGTCGTTCCCCGCTATAGCTCCCGCCGCCGCCGCGGCTTCTTCTTTGCCCGCACCCACACTCCCGCTTGGCCACCGGCCGCCCACCGTTCTTATCCCCATCCCAACCTGCCGCTCCTGGTGACGGACAGCGCCATCCACCCGGCTCAGCAGGTTGGTTTCGGTTCATTTGTACCCTACCACGTCCGCCGCGTCGTCGTCGCCGTATTGGTCCGCAGATCTAGTCCCTTCATCGCATACGGAGTCAGATCCGAGCAATCCGGTCAGTACTCCACTCCCCCCTCCCTCCCCCCCCCCACCTTTCTCATTTGTTCACGTGCATCCAGTCGGTTAGGGTTTACTGTTCCCTCGAATAAGCCTTCAATGACCACAACATGCATGTGATAAGGCTCTGCATAGAGTAATGAGCTTAAGATGCTCCTTTTGTAGATGTGAATCGAAGGGACCCTAGAAAGCCAGGGCGTGGCGTTGCCGCGCCATCTTCAAGCTGAGTTGTTCAGTTTAGCCTGAGGTCCATTATATTTGTAGCACTCAAGGGGTTCTGATTTTACCAACTAAATTAAATGCCTGTGGCCCCAATTTTTGCAGTTGCTTTTCAATTGGTCAATTCTGAGACACATTTTTTGCATTGCATTTTTATCTAATATTCTGTAAAGGAAAGAACAAAGTGGTCTTTCATTATATAAAGATGTTATTTGGCCTGGTTATTTGGTCTTTTATTTAACATGTACCTGCGTGGGTGAAGTCAGATTTTACTTTGCTCTTTTATTTAACTGTAACTGCATGGGTGAAGTTAAATTTTCGTAACTACTGAGGAAGCAAGAGTTGTATTCTTTTTTAGACGGAGAGACTAAGAATTTTAAAATGTTAGATTTTAATTTAGGAGTTATTGCAATTAAAGGAGCCATCATATGGATAATCCTAATGACTTTGTTTTCGTTTTGCAAAAATGATTTACTGCCTTACCACCATCATCTGGACTATCTCATGGTGGTAACCTAACCCATTCTTCTGTGCTGATTTAATTTGTTCCATCAAATTAAGAATAGAGAGAGCTAGCTATGACTTGTTAGGGCACTCCCAACCCATAAACTAGGATTGTTTCCATGTTCATTTGTTAGGGTTCCAACTCAAAGAGAGAGAGAGAGAGAGGAATGGTTTCTTTGGCCAGTCTCAGTAATGAGCATGGCCGTTGTTAGTAAGACTGTTACGTCATCTTTTGTATTGTAAATGTGACAATAAGTTTCATCCACCTGAAACTCTATTAAGCTCTCTTTGTCTATCTATCTATTTATAATTAACTAGCCAAGTCATCAAATATGTTGATGTGTTACAATATTAAATTCAATGATGACTCCAAGTCATCAAATATATGTATTTAAATAGAGAAAGTTATATGTCATATCAAAATATTTTCCATGATGAATCCGGTTCATTTGTTATTTCAATCAGAGGACACTGATATATTGGAAATATGTGTCACAGTTTCATCTGATAATATTAACCCATAGGTACAAGTCCAAAATGAGTTGATAGTGCTATTTAGGCAGGTACATACTTCTCCGTCACAGTATAATATACCGATAAACGAAACTTATCTAGTTCAACAAATACATGCACGTAGTTATAGATATTTTTTATTTGTATTCTATAGAATATGCTAGCCAGGCATTAATTAGTGAATTTCCTTTTTATCATCGAATATAAGCTTGCTAGGTTCCCAAAAACAGGACCTATAATCTTCACTATGTTTCAAGGCCTAGTCCAAAAATCATGATCTGGACTTTTCAGCCTCCTGTTTTGATGTCAGTTTTGAATCTTGGCCTAGGCATATACAAAGGGATTCTAAATTTATACTAAGCTACCTGATATAGACGAATGTAAAAGAGGACTGGTTCACCAGAACAAAGGCATTCATGTATCTAAATCAAAGTTTTAAATCGCCGGCTATGCCTCTTAGCTTCTAACCTTCTGAACAGCTAAGCGCAGCTATAGCGGGATATAGTTGCAGCTATGCCATTTAGCTGTTTTTGCAAAAAAAAAAGACATGACTTCATAACCATTACCTATTGATACATAACCAGTTCAAACGAGTGCATTATAGGTTCACAGGAGTACATTACATCACAGGCTAAGTGGCTTACAGAATACGGAAACATCAGTTTCACACAAGTACATCATTCTGGAATAAAGACAACTGTACAACACAAAGATCATCAAGAGTTCTGGATAGTGGATACTAAATTACTAATATGAGGCAATATTGCAATCTTCATTTCTTCTAGTCTCACTCATCAGACTCAGAGACATAGGAAGAGGGAGAGGCAGACTTATCAGAGTCAGTAGTCTGCATTGGAATACCATCACCGCAATCTTCTGAGTCAGATGATGGAGCTTCATTTAGCTGTTATAGATATTTTTTATTTGTATTCTATAGAATATGCTAGCCAGGCATTAATTAGTGAATTTCCTTTTTTCATCGAATATAAGCTTGCTAGGTTCCCAAAAACAGGACCTGCAATCTTCACTATGTTTCAAGGCCTAGTCCAAAAATCATGATCTGGACTTTTCAGCCTCCTGTTTTGATGTCAGTTTTGAATCTTGGCCTAGGCATATACAAAGGGATTCTAAATTTATACTAAGCTACCTGATATAGACGAATGTAAAAGAGGACTGGTTCACCAGAAGAAAGGCATTCATGTATCTAAATCAAAGTTTTAAATCGCCGGCTATGCCTCTTAGCTTCTAACCTTCTGAACAGCTAAGTGCAGCTATAGCGGGATATAGCTGCAGCTATGCCATTTAGCTGTTTTTGCAAAAAAAAGACATGACTTCATAACCATTACCTATTGATACATAACCAGTTCAAACGAGTGCATTATAGGTTCACAGGAGTACATTACATCACAGGCTAAGTGGCTTACAGAATACGGAAACATCAGTTTCACACAAGTACATCATTTTGGAATAAAGACAACTGTACAACACAAAGATCATCAAGAGTTTTGGATAGTGGATACTAAATTACTAATATGAGCCAATATTGCAATCTTCATTTCTTCTAGTCTCACTCATCAGACTCAGAGACATAGGAAGAGGGAGAGGGAGACTTATCAGAGTCAGTAGTCTGCATTGGAATACCATCACCGCAATCTTCTGAGTCAGATGATGGAGCTTCATTTAGCTGTTATAGATATTTTTTATTTGTATTCTATAGAATATGCTAGCCAGGCATTAATTAGTGAATTTCCTTTTTTCATCGAATATAAGCTTGCTAGGTTCCCAAAAACAGGACCTGTAATCTTCACTATGTTTCAAGGCCTAGTCCAAAAATCATGATCTAGACTTTTCAGCCTCCTGTTTTGATGTCAGTTTTGAATCTTGGCCTAGGCATATACAAAGGGATTCTAAATTTATACTAAGCTACCTGATATAGATGAATGTAAAAGAGGACTGGTTCACCAGAAGAAAGGCATTCATGTATCTAAATCAAAGTTTTAAATCGCCGGCTATGCCTCTTAGCTTCTGACCTTCTGAACAGCTAAGCGCAGCTATAGCGGGATATAGCTGCAGCTATGCCATTTAGCTGTTTTTGCAAAAAAAAAAGACATGACTTCATAACCATTACCTAGTGATACATAACCAGTTCAAACGAGTGCATTATAGGTTCACAGGAGTACATTACATCACAGGCTAAGTGGCTTACAGAATACGGAAACATCAGTTTCACACAAGTACATCATTTTGGAATAAAGACAACTGTACAACACAAAGATCATCAAGAGTTTTGGATAGTGGATACTAAATTACTAATATGAGCCAATATTGCAATCTTCATTTCTTCTAGTCTCACTCATCAGACTCAGAGACATAGGAAGAGGGAGAGGGAGACTTATCAGAGTCAGTAGTCTGCATTGGAATACCATCACCGCAATCTTCTGAGTCAGATGATGGAGCTTCATTTAGCTGTTATAGATATTTTTTATTTGTATTCTATAGAATATGCTAGCCAGGCATTAATTAGTGAATTTCCTTTTTTCATCGAATATAAGCTTGCTAGGTTCCCAAAAACAGGACCTGTAATCTTCACTATGTTTCAAGGCCTAGTCCAAAAATCATGATCTAGACTTTTCAGCCTCCTGTTTTGATGTCAGTTTTGAATCTTGGCCTAGGCATATACAAAGGGATTCTAAATTTATACTAAGCTACCTGATATAGATGAATGTAAAAGAGGACTGGTTCACCAGAAGAAAGGCATTCATGTATCTAAATCAAAGTTTTAAATCGCCGGCTATGCCTCTTAGCTTCTGACCTTCTGAACAGCTAAGCGCAGCTATAGCGGGATATAGCTGCAGCTATGCCATTTAGCTGTTTTTGCAAAAAAAAAGACATGACTTCATAACCATTACCTATTGATACATAACCAGTTCAAACGAGTGCATTATAGGTTCACAGGAGTACATTACATCACAGGCTAAGTGGCTTACAGAATACGGAAACATCAGTTTCACACAAGTACATCATTCTGGAATAAAGACAACTGTACAACACAAAGATCATCCAGAGTTCTGGATATATAGTGGATACTAAATTACTAATATGAGGCAATATTGCAATCTTCATTTCTTCTAGTCTCATTCATCAGACTCAGAGACATAGGAAGATGGAGAGGGAGACTTATCAGAGTCGGTAGTCTGCATTGGAATACCATCACCGCAATCTTCTGAGTCAGATGATGGAGCTTCAGGCTGCACTAGGCCATCGCTGTCGGCGTGGAGGGACATCTTGTTGTTGACGAGGCCCGGGCGTGCAGGCTGCAGAAGCCCCTTCTTAGAGACTGGCGCTAGGTCCACATCCGACGTGTGCTCCACAGCTGTTGGGCATTCTTAACGTCATTACCAAAAGTAGACTTAGTTTTCTAATTCTGATAACGGCGCCAAAAATACCGAACCTATCCCTCATGCCACTTAAGCCAAGTTGTCATCCTCAGCATGACATGAGAGACGCGGTATTGAAATATGCAACTGCTCTTCTAAATAAATAATAAATAAGATCTGCAAGCGCACAGATTAATACCGATGTAGCATTTTAACCAGGAAGTATTTCAGGTATCGTTATTTATATTTTTACCACTGGGAAGGGATTACTAACATCAATGTTGATTATGGAATGGAATATAGGAATGAGTATCAATCATTGCATGTATAAGTGAGAGCATTCTTCTATCTCTTGCATACAGGGGTAAGTGTCACATAAAATATAGATAAAGTATGAATGGTGACAAAGATAATTAATCTGATCAGCTAGCCGCATATAATGATAAGCACCTCAACAGATATTCTAGCAAGTCATTAGCATGGTATTAGGACGAACTACAAGGATATTTCCTAAGTTATTCTTAACTATAAAGTCTAGCATATCATAGTTAGTGCAAGTACACTTGGCAATCATTGCGAAAAAGGACTACGCCCATGCATAGTGATATTATCAAGGAAGATGAGAAACATAGCAATCACTCCCCCGTAATAATGTTGCTCTGCCTGCCTTACACACGGGAGGGGGACTATATAAGAACCAACGAAGCTGTCACCATCGCGGACCACCCCACGATCCGGCATATAAGGTGCAATCGCAGATAAATATGGTCTAAGCACCACGCCTACACAATATTTATCATTTACCCATGGATCCGATGGATAAACGCTATATGATCCTAAACATGTATATAATTCCAATCTAACTAAGCCAAGCGTATAACTACGATAAACTAAGAACAATATAATCGCAAACATAAACAAGTAGAGCATAGTCATAATCAATATATTGAAATAGAACAAAGTTGTATTCATAATATTGAAGAACAAAGATGAACAATGAAGAACAATAAAGGAATTACCAAGAATCCTCTTGACAGATCCGGAAACCAATCGAAGATTGACTCCTTCTAGTTTTAATCCTATGTAGCTATGCTATACTAGAGATTTAGTTGATGTGGTGGCTCTAGGGCTTGATCAGAGACTCTCCTCCTGAGATTAGGGTTTGAGGAATTGAGAATGAGGGAGTGCCTCCTCCAGGGGCCAGGGGTCCTGCTTATATAGCCTCCTCAAGTGAACGTGGGCCGTCGAATCAAACCGACATTAATCGCACGGTTTTCCTTGATCCCTTAGGTCGGTAGAGCATAATCCACGAGACGGAGCCTGATTGGCTCTCAGGCCAGGGCGGGCGCCCTAGGGAGCAGGGCGGGCGCCCTGCCTCCGGGCCCGTTCGGCCTCCCGTTCAATCTCGTGGCTTCTGGAGTCTTCTAGATGATAGAAAATCGGTAAACACGTTATTATCTCTATGTAAACCCGACGTGTGGGCCTTTCCTCCGTATTTTCTGATAACCCCCTGCAGAAACAGACAAACACCAAAACTCGTGGAATTCTGTCAGATAAAACCCTAAGTCTAGGTGTTGGTTGCATTTGGATCCTTTTCTTTATTTATTTGATAACTATATTTGGTACTTAAGGACCGTCAACAAACTCCCCCAAGCTTACCTCTTGCTCGTCCCTGAGCAAGGATAGACTCATTATGGATCAGAAGTTGCTACAACGCCTTTGAACGTTGACGGTACATATGCTTTCAAATAAGGTCTCATCCCTAAGTTAGAGTAAACTGTCAAGACTTAAAACTTACTCATTTTACCTTTCACCATGGGGCTTGCAACCGTCACCTGCATCTTGAGTGGTTAAAAGATAGAACGGTCTAGTCAAACACCATGTCTCTTATTCTTGATCAGCTATAGCTCTGGAGTTTTTGCAAATTTTTCAAATAAAACTCAGAGATTCCTTGTATGACTTTCTCGGGTCTCTCTTTTGTGGTATTTCTGGATCCTTACCAAGGCAGTAATGGTATATGCCTTCTCTCTCAAAGTATGTGGTATTTATGGTATAAGGCGTAGTGACATTGCCTTCTCTCTCACCCTACTCTAATAAGGCTTTGATATCTGGAGCTCATAGGTGGGAGATACAGTATACATACTCATAGAACATTTATTGCATAGTCAAACCATGGATCCAGAGAAACAAGTCAATAAGTCAAATCAAGATGTGCATGTGTGGTGAATGAGTGGTGTATGGTGATAACAAAAGTCTGATGCTCTTTTTTGAGGGAATACATACCTTTCTTGCTTTTTAAAACTTTTGAGGGGAATGAGATGCTCTATTTTTTTTCTCAGGTGGGTATCTTGTACCCCTAATTCTACTGTCGGACACTTATCCATTTTTACCTCTCGTCTCACTTTTTCTTTCTTCGAGGTTCCGAGCACTTGCTCCTTTTTATTTCCTCGTATTTATATTTTTTTAGAGCAATCTCCCTCTTTTGAAAATATAGCAAGTGGTAGTAGAAATGACTTGAGCATTAACTTCACAGGGAATAACAGGAATGGGATAATGTTTTTGGCTATTCTCTCCCGGGTCAGGAGTAGAATAATTTTGGGTGAATCTGGAGATGGAAATGAGTGGATATATGTGGATGCGTACTTCCGGAGTAGAGGCAGCATGTATGATTGAACGTGCAAGTGAATCTTGATTTTAACCACATGACAAGTTCCTAAGGGTCTACACAGCTTGACCACACTCAATGCCCATAAGCAGTAAGTAGTAAAAGTGCGGCTCTTAATCTAACAAGCATGTATATATGGCTGTGGTAGGAATTTAAACTCTCATCATACAGGAACTCATCATGCAACATTTTAAAGATTTTTAAAGATAAAATTCTCCAGAATTCTAGCATCTCTAGGAACAGATAAACAGCAGCTCAACCTTCCCATATCATATCCGCTAACAACTTAGACTTCAGATCAAGTTCTCTTCCCACTAGTTCAGGTTTAGAGCCAGTTTTAAATTATAACAGTTATGTCTAAACTAGAGAGAGAACAAATTTGAAAATTAGGCAGATCAACTATTCATCATATCCAAGCTAGAGTTTTATTTTCAAGATTCAGTTTAGCATAGCTACTTTATTTATTTATTAAACTAAGCAAATATATATAAACACAAAATATTTATTTGGGTTTTCATGATTATGCATCTTTTTATTTTAATAAAGCATAGGTATAAATGTAGATAAAAATACTTATCAGGATAAATGGGGGTGCTCTCCCCCAAGCTGGATCTTGACGTAATTTCTTCTAATGTAGCTAGCAGGTGCAGAGGTGTATTTGAATGTCGGCAGCACCCTAACAACGATTAGGATGTCCTCCATCTGCTAGTCTTCCTGAATTCTGTGGAGCTCAAATAGACAACAAAGCTTCGTGGAACTTGATTAAGCGTTAGCATAAATATCTAGCCTTTATCATGTTTGAGCTTCCTTGATAAATGTCACTCTCTATTTTTATTTTCATTTTCATAGAACAGAAAAAATATATTATTATTATTATATTTTTTATGCCACCACAGTGAATGTACTTATGGGTTTTATGCCACTCGCATACTCACATGGGGCTTACTGTTTTCAACATTTTTTTTAGACAGAATGAACATGATTAACTGAGCAATAATTAAAGGGAAAATGATAACTACCAAGTTTACCTCTTGGCACGGCGTTCGGTGTTTTTAAGTCCTCCGAACAGGACTTCTTTTCTTCTTAGTTGTCCTGGGATTTGGGTGGCGTAGACGGTGGTTCCGGCAGCGCCTCCTCTTCTTGTGTAACTGTCTTCGCTTTCCATACCTGACTTGGTGCTTCGGTCTCCTGTTGTGTATCCTCGGGCCTTATGACCTCTCCTTCATAGTCTGCCCATACGTCCTTGATGATTTGCCTCCTTTGGTTACGGTTACGTCGCCTTCTTCTTGTCCTGACCTGCTTAGAATCTTCAACTATATAGTTAGGGTCATTAAAGTAGCGGCGTACCTTCTCAGAGGGGAAATGCATATGGACTTTTCCGGTTCCAATGTAGATGATTGCTTTGACGGTGCCTAGGAACGATCTTCCTAGGATGATGGGTGGATCGTACTCGTCGTCTCCCATGTCAATGACCTGAAAGTCTGTATGAACAAAATGATCGTTAATTTTAACAGGGACATCGGTTACTATACCTTCGACCTTTCGGGATGTCTGATCTGCCATCTGGAGCTGAGTGTATGTTGGTTTTAAGGGCATGGTTCCGTACAAGAGCTGATAGGTGACTGTGGCCATTATGTTGACGCCTGATCCAGTGTCGCAGAGCGCCTTCTGAAAGGAGTATCCATTGATTGAGCACTCAATGCTTGGCATACCTGGGTCGTCCTTCTTGTTTAGGAACGGCGACTTGGGTCGACCATCTTGACCTCCTTGAACTGCAGTGACCATCTTAGCTGATTCGGTCCATCCTTGGTTGTTCTTGTTCTGCTTGTTCCTCCTGTTGGTCCTCTTCCTTGGTTTATGTTGGGGTTGCTCTTGGATTTGTGTAATCTTGTTCTTGAAGGAAAACGTCTCCTTCCTCCCCTTGATGTTGAAGTTGATCTTCGCAGCGCTGGCGTAGATGACAGCTCCCGAGCTGTTCAGGAATGGCCTTCCCAGAATAACTGGTGACCTCTCATCGGACCCGGTCTCTATCACCACGAAGTCAGCTGGAGCATACGAGGTACCAACTCGGACAAACATGTTCTTTAATATTCCTTTAGGAAAGCTTAGTGTCCGGTCTGCAAGCTGCAAACACATAGTTGTTTCTGATAAAGGATATGTAAAGAATTTTTCATAGAGTACCCTGGGCATAATGTTGAAGCTGGAGCCAAAGTCGCAGAGTGCTTCTGGGAAGTCCACCATGCCGATGGAGATCGGGATGACGGGGCGTCCTGGATCGCCTCTCTTGACTGGCAGAAGGTCATTATGTACTCCGACAGCGGGATTACTCCAATAGTTACCTGCATCAAACATGTCTACAAGATTTGCAGATTCTAATCCTTCCGGTTGTGATGGTATACCGGGGTTAGTAGCAGGAACAGCAGCAGCTATTCGATTTAACTGAGATTCAATCATTTCATTAAAGCTAATTTGGTTTTTGATGGCAGTAGAGAAATTATCCATTCTATTATTTATGTTTTCTAGTATTTTATCATTGGATGCCAATTTCTTAGACAAGTTATCCATTATCTTTCCTTGATTAGACACTAACTCTCTCAGGGGTGGAAAATTATTATTGTTGTTGTAAGAGTTATTACCTTGATAATTACCTGAGTAGTTACCTGAGTAGTTAGGCCTCTGTTGATTCCAACCTTGATTTTGTTGAGGACGGTTGTAGTTGTTGTTGTTGTTGATGTACCTTGCATCCTCAAGCATCTCAGGGTAGTGATTGCCTGAGTGTCCAGTATCTCCACATTCCTCACAAGTCATGTGAGAGTCGTAGACGTTCATGACTTCTCTTTTGTCTCCAGCTTTGTCATCGAGCTTTTTCATGAGTAGGTCTAACTTTGCAGACAGCATGTCTACCTCCTTGAGCTGGTGCATACCTCCACCCTTCTTGTGTGTTTGAGTCCTCTCTTCGTTCCAACCTTGGTTGGACGCCATCTTCTCCACAAGGGCTGTAGCTTGTGGTATGGTGAGTGATAGAAATGCGCCTCCAGCTGCAGCATCCATGGTCTCACGAGCACTAGTGATGAGCCCATGATAGAAAGTCTGCATAAGTAGCCAGCTTTCCATTCCATGATGGGGACATTCTAGGATGTAATCTTGAAAGCGCTCCCATGCTTCTGGAACGGATTCATCATGTTGTTGCTGAAAACTTGTAATCTTCCCACGGAGAGCATTGGTCTTGCCCATGGGAAAGAACTTAGCCAGAAAGTTCGTAGAGCAGAGTGCCCACGTAGTGTTCTTATCCTTCGTCGCATAGAACCACTGCTTCGCTCTCCCCAATAGTGAGAATGGGAAAAGGCGAAGTAGTATGGCGTCTCTGGGAACATCTAATAAAGTGAATGTGCTGCAAATCTCTAGGAAGTGTTGGAGATGAGCACTTGCATCTTCGTGTGGCTTCCCACAAAACTGGTTGGCTTGTACCATGTTGATGAGCCCTGGCTTGAGCTCAAAGTTCTTGTCGATGGCCGCGGTAGGTCCAGTGCGGATGTTGTCCATAGTGGGAGCTGAGAACTCGCGGATCGTCTTGTTCGCCATGGCTGCGAACTCTGTTGACAAATTCCGGATGAAACTTCGGCGGTCTTCTGGATTGGATGAAGTGTTGCGTCGAAGTGTTGACTTCTTGAGCTTGGCTCTTGCCCCTCTGATTAATGCTTCGGGGTTGTCAACAAAATTTTCTGGAAGATGTCCTCTATTCATACATCACCCTGCAAAACAATAAGAATGGAAAAATACAGGGGTAAATCTGTATGGGAGAATTGATGATCTCAATCACTTAATGATGCGAATGATGACTCAAATTCCGTATTCATTCCTTGTTAGTAAATCAACCTTCCCCGGCAACGGCGCCAAAAATGCTTGTTGGGCATTCTTAACGTCATTACCAAAAGTAGACTTAGTTTTCTAATTCTGATAACGGCGCCAAAAATGCCGAACCTATCCCTCATGCCACTTAAGCCAAGTTGTCATCCCCAGCATGACATGAGAGACGTGGTATTGAAATATGCAACTGCTCTTCTAAATAAATAATAAATAAGATCTGCAAGCGCACAGATTAATACCGATGTAGCATTTTAACCGGGAAGTATTCCAGGTATCGTTATTTATATTTTTACCACTGGGAAGGGATTACTAACATCAATGTTGATTATGGAATGGAATATAGGAATGAGTATCAATCATTGCATGTATAAGTGAGAGCATTCTTCTATCTCTTGCATACAGGGGTAAGTGTCACATAAAATATAGATAAAGTATGAATGGTGACAAAGATAATTAATCTGATCAGCTAGCCACATATAATGATAAGCACCTCAACAGATATTCTAGCAAGTCATTAGCATGGTATTAGGATGAACTACAAGGATATTTCCTAAGTTATTCTTAACTATAAAGTCTAGCATATCATAGTTAGTGCAAGTACACTTGGCAATCATTGCGAAAAAGGACTACGCCCATGCATAGTGATATTATCAAGGAAGATGAGAAACATAGCAATCACTCCCCCGTAATAATGTTGCTCTGCCTGCCTTACACACGGGAGGGGGACTATATAAGAACCAACGAAGCTATCACCATCGCGGACCACCCCACGATCCGGCATATAAGGTGCAATCGCAGATAAATATGGTCTAAGCACCACGCCTACACAATATTTATCATTTACCCATGGATCCGATGGATAAACGCTATACGATCCTAAACATGTATATAATTCCAATCTAACTAAGCCAAGCGTATAACTACGATAAACTAAGAACAATATAATCGCAAACATAAACAAGTAGAGCATAGTCATAATCAATATATTGAAATAGAACAAAGTTGTATTCATAATATTGAAGAACAAAGATGAACAATGAAGAACAGTAAAGGAATTACCAAGAATCCTCTTGACAGATCCGGAAACTAATCGAAGATTGACTCCTTCTAGTTCTAATCCTATGTAGCTATGCTATACTAGAGATCTAGTTGATGTGGTGGCTCTAGGGCTTGATCAGAGACTCTCCTCCTGAGATTAGGGTTTGAGGAATTGAGAATGAGGGAGTGCCTCCTCCAGGGGCCAGGGGTCCTGCTTATATAGCCCCCTCAAGTGAACGTGGGTCGTCGGATCAAACCGACATTAATCGCACGGTTTTCCTTGATCCCTTAGATCGGTGGAGCATAATCCGCGAGACGAAGCCTGATTGGCTCTCAGGCCAGGGCGGGCGCCCTAGGGAGAAGGGCGGGCGCCCTACCTCCGGGCCCGTTCGGCCTCCCGTTCGATCTCGTGGCTTCTGGAGTCTTCTAGATGATAGAAAATCGGTAAACACGTTATTATCTCTATGTAAACCCGACGTGTGGGCCTTTCCTCCGTATTTTCTGATAACCCCCTGCAGAAACAGAAAAACACCAAAACTCGTGGAATTCTGTCAGATAAAACCCTAAGTCTAGGTGTTGGTTGCATTTGGATCCTTTTCTTTATTTATTTGATAACTATATTTGGTACTTAAGGACCGTCAACAACAGCCGCATCTACGGCCTCAGCCACGAACAGCTGCTTCACCAGGGCTGCGGCAGATAGCCCGGGCTCTCATTGCAGAGCCAATGCTGGAGCCGAAGCAGGCGACGCCGAGGAAGGAGTAACCGGCACTACAGCAGGAGGGGTGGTGGACAGCGGTGGCGGGCACACGAGGGCGTTCTGGCGGGCGAGGCGTGGACGGTGCTGGTCACCCCTATAGTCTGCCGCGCCGCTGCCACGATAGGCCATGGAGCTCCGATCGTAGTGGAGAAGGATAGGAAAGCAAAGGGAAGAGCTTGCTGTTGAGGAGCGAGTGGTGTAGAAGGGGGGATTTATATAGGCAGAGGGAGCCTAATCCTGCTTCTTTGCAACTGCATGCCCTTGGATCAAGTAATGATAAGCAGTAGAACAAAGTTGGCATTGGTTGTTTAGCTTTGTTTAGGGCTGAGCGAGGTCTTTGTTAATTGGTCCAGCACTAGAGTAGTATCTGCATCTGCTATACTATATGGGGTTGGTGTACTATCAACCCATGGCCGGCGGTGTTGGCATATGGGTAGATGATAGTTTGTGCTTGCTTTTTACAAGGGTCAAAGAAGCATTTACAAGGGTAATTACCAGAGCTAGGCCTGTGATGATATCCCAGCAACTAGCCGTTTGGACCAATTATATTATTTATTAATGCTAGTATATTGCTTATTGTATATAGGTACTACTACTATAGTTTGAGAAGCAGCACCACCTTAAAATTTGTTGGCCGTTTCGCCGCTGCTGCAGCCGTGCGTCCTACCAAGGGAGAAGTTGCCCATTTTTTGTCGAAAAGCTACCAGTACTATAGCAGCAATCGATGGCACGCCTTTACCTGTGTTGCATGCCTCATTGCCTCTGCACCAGGACGGGCCGACCGGCATGGCACCGGCGCACGCGACGATGGCAGGAGGGCAGAGGGAGGGAACCTCTCGCTCGCTCTCACACGCACCTCGTAGTCCACCCAACGCAACTGCAGCAATCTTTCCTATATAGTATATATATAAACTCCTTATGCCGCGTGGAATCTGTGGCCTCTGGCTGCCTCTGCCGCCTTGCGTGATGTGAAAAAAATACCAACGGCCACTGCTTTAGAAAGAGACACCTTGTCTACGCATCGTCCCTTAGCAGGCCTCCGTGTCCTTCCATGAAATCCCTACGTTGTTATCTAGTGGGCCTTCATTGATTCATTTTCTTCCTACTGCTGGCCCACTGCTTACTCCTATTACCTGCGTCGTCCCCTTTGTCGCGACAACTCCTTCCCTCGCACAAAACGCCGCCGCATCGCTTGCCTTGCTCCTCACCACCAATACAATGACACCGTCCACTGTCACTATCCCTTGGCCGTAGCCTTTGTTGCTGCTTCCAGGTACGCCGTCGATGTGGCTCCTGCCTCTGCATTCGACGCCATGACCTTTTGCCGACTTCGCTCTCCATCGCCATCCACTGTGTCACGCCTTTGCAGTCAGCACAGATTCCATTTGCCCAGCGCGTTGGCCGCCTCTGCCCACTTCCCCAACGGTACAAGACCTCCAAGGACGTCAGTTTGAGCTCTTTGTCAGTGTCTACCCTAGAGAATTTTTTATTTTTAGCCCAAATTTGAAACATATTTTGGATCTGACCCGTATTTAAAAATATTTTCAAAACTAGTCCGTATGGCCCCGCCACCATGCATAGCGGGGCAAATGAACTGTACCCCGCCATGCATGGTGGCGGGGTCCAGCTACCACGTGGCCTGCAGCCCGGGGTGCCTGCTGACGTGGCTTGGGAACATGGAAAGGCGTACCCCACTACGCATCATGGCGGGTTACCCTACCCCGCCCCCCATCATGGCGGGGTACGGCCATGGCCACTTAAACGGTCGGGCCCTTCTTGTTTGTCTTTCCTTCCATTCCATACCCTGCAACACCCCTCTCCGCCCCAGCGCCCGAGCTCCCCTCCCCCCCAGCGCCCCTCCCCCCCAGTGCCCCTCCCCGGTGGCTGCCGCCCATCGTCGATCCTTGTCCCGGCCACCCCTCGTATAAGGAAGGTAAAATTTCTTATTTACTTTCTATTTCTATAGTTTAGTCATGTTAGTTTGCTTAGTTATAGTATGTTTGGTTAATTTAGTTAGTAAAGTTATATTAGTTTTAATCGTATTGATATTGTGGATTATTTTTGAATTGTAAGAATTATAAGTGATATGTGATTTGTGTTGAAATAATTTCATGTTTTTAGATGGAGGACTTATATCATGAGTCGATTTGGAGGAAAAAGGGTCGTCCAAGAGAGATGTACCCCGACATGTCTTACAAGGATGCGCCCGTGCCTCCCGAGGAACCTTTCCCTAACTGTGACTGTGATCATCTGGCGCACGTGGGCCAGTCAAGACATCCAGATACTGCGGCACGTTGCTTCTACACATGTTATAGTTGTAGCATAAGTAATTGTGCCCTCTGTTTTTCTTATTGGTTTGTGATGTTGTATTCGCGATGAGATAATTGAAACTTTTTTGTAGCCCTACTTCTGGTGCTTTTTCTTCTAATGGATCGACGGTCCGGACAAGTTTGACCCAAGGATTCTCCTTTTCTACCCCGGCATTGATCATTGCAAGCATGAGGTGTTTACTCGCAGGGTTCCACCCCCTCCTAACCCTCCTCCTATGACAGAGGAAGAGAAGGCCGTAGCATCGGCACGGCGGCTCGAGGATCCTCTGAAGTGCCATTGCGGAGAGCAAGCCGTGATAAAGCCACGCAATGAACAAGAGTTCATTTGTCCTCTACGGCGTGAAGTAAGGTTTGAGTTAACCTTGAAATGTCATGTCCTATATGTGTGTTTTAATGTTTTGATTTTGTAGGATCGTGATTTTCCAAAGTGTCGTTTCGCGGAGTGGGTCTATGGTCCAAAGAGCCATTGGCCGGAGCCGGAGAAGAAGGAGGAGGTGCCAGAGTGGAAGAAGAAGAAGAGGAGGTCTATTGCGCCTCCTATGATGTGCAAATGTGGTGTCGAAGCTAGCTACGGCCTAGTCCCTTCAGGTCTTGGGATTGGCCACTTCTGTGGCCACATGATCGATTATGACGAGGTTTGCTAGGACTGTTGACACTTAGTGCTAATGTTTTATTTTGTTTGTTTTGGTACGCTAACTTTGTATTCATATATTTGTTGTAACAGAGCACTCAGAAAGGCAAATGGGAATCATATGATGATGTGTTTAAGTTCAAGGATGAATATAAGACAAGAGTAGCACTTCGCAAGATGAGAGGATATCCTGCAAACTATGTCACCGATTTCGTGAAGAACCATAAGAAGAAAATGCTTCAATGGGCCCAAGAGATGCGTGTTCGTAACCCGGAGAGTATTGCATGGAAGAAGTGGTACGAGAAGAGGAAAAAGGAGGTAGAGGAGTATCAGGCAAGGAAGGCTACAGAGGAGGCTGAGAGAGCAGCGATGCAAGGCTTGAATGATACTATTGCCTCATTATGTGCGAGTGAGTCTTTGCATTTTTTAAAGTCAAACTTCTTTGTTTCACTGGCAATAAAGTCCTTGCAAACATCGTGCTAAATGTTTGCATTTTGTACTTGAAGAGATTGGATGCACCGGCAACTGGCAAGCAGATGTGGCTCGTGCTAGGTACACGGAGAAGAGGACACTAGAGCGGGACGCTGGAGTTGGTGGCACCGCAAGCCGTCTGATTGTGGTTGAAGAGGAGGCCGAGCCAGAGGAAGACGACGACACTGGGAGGATAGGCGAGCTCTTTCGTCTAGCCGAGGAATTGGGCTACCCTCAGGACGAGGATGCCTACGACATGGGAAGGATAGCCAAGCTACTTCATCTTGCAGAGGATTTAGGACCGATGCTTGAGGAGGATGGTGATGTGTTTGTCACTGGGCCTGTCAAGGACTTGAGGAGGGTCAGGCTGCATACCATAGCCAGAAGACACCGTTGTTCGACGCATGGGGGCCAACAAACATGACCGAGGAAGAGGCCGAGTTGTACTCTCAGGATGCGGAAGAGGCGGAGACGGCTTACTACCGGCGACAGGCCTCTCAGGCCAAGGCAGTGGAGGCGAGCATGGGTAAGGAGGTTGTAGTGGAGGATTCAGAGTCTAAGGATGAGTTGCTTACGCAGTGGTGCACACAGTTTGATTGACGTAGTAGTGTTTGTCAGTGGCTTAGGGATGAGAGTGTTGTACTTTGAAACTTGTCATTGTAATAATTTGCATTCTCACGTCTTCATTCGTTCCATGTGTAGTTGTCCATGTGTTGCTCCACTCACTAAAATTGTTGTCTGGTGTAGTTTATCAGTGTAGTTTTTGCATTCCAGCAGATTCAGGGACACCCTGCCATGGCTAGGGGCGGACCCTAGGGTACCCATAACCCGCCCCTAGCCATGGCGGGGTGTCCTTGAATCTGCTGGAACACAAAAACTCTACCTAAGTTTTGCGTTTGCAACGCGTGACAAATGTGGACATGCCATATTGAGTCATTTGCAAAAAGTTATACGGTAGCCATGGCACGAAGTAATGTGTTTATGCCATGGATTAGATGAGTGTTACCAACTACATTAGTCCAATCGAAATAACCAAGTACATTAGTTTTAAGATCAAGGTACTGCTGATACACCTGCAGATAATTTAAATGTTCTAGCACTACATAACTAAGATAACAGGTGTCCGCCGCCTGCTAAACATGACTCTTCTAGTAATTGCCAGGGGTGTAGGGGTTTCGCGGTTTCCGCTGCCTCCTCGAATTCGTAGGGACCACGTTGCTTCTCCAGCCCACGTCTGTGCTGTCCCGTTGCTGCCTCTCATGCTGCCGCCTATCTATACACTCGAACTGCTACGTGGAGGTAGTACCCTGCAAGCAAGCACCCTGATGAGCTACTCTAATTGTTTAGCTACGAACAGTTGAAGTAAAGAAAAAGCAAAGCATAGGCACCTGTTGCTCGGCCTGTGTGTAGTTCTCCTGTTGTGTGTACTCCACCCCCTGTGTACCAATAGGAGCACTGTGTAGCTGTGAGGGACCCATCTCCTCATGACCGGTGTACTCCCACTGGTGTACGTCATCATCATCGTCGTCGTCGCTGTCGCCACTCGTCATGTCGTACTGAAGTTCCTCGTCCACATCGTCCTCGTCCGCTGGACCCTTCCCTCTGTTCTGCGGAGTACGTACAGAGGAGGACACAGCCCTCGTGTCGCTAGGCGAAGCAGCTGTGGTGGACATCGTCTGGCTCCTAGACCACGTGGGGTTGTACGGTGACTCCAACATCATGTCCACACAGCTCAGCTTCTAAGCCAACTTCTTGCATCCCTTTTTCATTCTCTACAGGTTAAGATGACAACATGCATTATTGAGCGTGAATTTTGAAGGTAATTGAGTTGTAGTAACGAATGTTGTTGTCAAAAGTACCTTGACAAAGCTACGAAGAGGGTTGCTCTTGTCGTCCCTAGTCCGGAAAAGTTGCCTGAAAGCTTCCTTAGAGTAGCTTGACAACTGTTGTGCCTACAACATCACACATAAGGTTACCTCGATCATTTTGAATGGATTGCAAAACCCTGACCTTGATTGAAGATGCAAGTCCAAGGTACTTACCACGTATCTATTTAGAGGGGCCCTCAGAAGTTGTGTTTCCACCCTTTGCATCTCGTCGAACGCATTGGCGATGTCATCCTCACTGCCCTCATTTGCAGGCTTGTTGGTGTATGGGACCATGAGATGAGTCCTTGTACTCTGCTGCAGCCATTGTAGGTACTCCATCCATCTTGTCGGGTGGTGCTGTGGTAGTTCGTTGAGGCGAGGAACATGACTGTGATACCAATTAAGCAAATGTGCTTCGTGCTTGACCGCCCAATCCTTTTGCGTGGTCTGAAACCTTCGACCGATCCTGCAATGACAAATTGCATTAGCAATGAGGCACTTAAGTAGAACAAACAAAGTGGCATCGTACCCATGCAGCTCAACGTTGGTGGAGTACAGCGGTGGAATTCCCTGCAACCTCCCGAACTGTCTATAAACCCTACAAGGGTAGTGCATCTCAACCACATGGAAGAAGATAAGTGGCCCTTCGTAAAGCCACTTGTCCCCCTCCTCGCAGCGTGGACTAAGGTAGTCCTCTAGCTCCCACCTAGACCACGGTGTCCATGTTACCTGCAAATTAACAAACTTAATTTAGTATTTCTGGATCAATCGCATTGATAGTGCCTTTAGTACGAAATGTGGATTTAACTTACGTAGTTGTGTGTCAACACGTCTAGTGCGTCCGTGTACTGCCTGTACCTCCTATCCAGCTCACCCCTGACTACCTTAGCGTCTTTCTAGACGAAAAGGGTGGTGGGTCGAACGTCTTCGTGCTGCCAAACCTGCAATTAACACAAACATGGTGTCACAAATCTCTTAAGTGTTATGAAGAAATCAAAGTAGCTAATGCACTCATAGGCAAACACAGAGGTTTAGTAGGCCTCCCAACCGGAAAACGCTCCCAAATCCAGACTTAAAGTAGGTACGAGCAGCCACCTAGGTTGGCATTGGACGACTTGCAATGACAGGCGTTACAAAGCTCACTGTATGTCCAAGCAAAGACCGCGATACCCCAGCTATAGGTTGCAATGTTCTCCAATGGCTGCATAAGGATCCCTAGGAAAATCCCGCTGATGTTGTCGCCTGAGGAGTCAGAGAACAGGAAAGCGCCCAAGAAGTGCCACAACCACACCTTTGCATACATCTCGACCTCATGATTTGGAGCACCAATCGGTGGCCCTGCACCAGAGTTCTGGGTTATCCATGACATTGACACTCCTGAGGTCTTCCAGCAATTACAAGTAAAGCATTATTCTATAAAAATTGATGTAGCTAAAATGGTTGTATTAGTGATTTCAATGGGACACAAATATGAACTTACTTTGTGCCTTTAACTTCAGCATCCGATAGCCTCCTACCACAGAACTGCTCCACCAAGTCTACCCAAGTAGACTCGTCGACGACCCCAGTCACCGGATGACCAGACAAACTCAGACACAATATCATCTTCACATCCTGCACTGTGATAGTCAATTCCCCACAAGGTGTGTGGAAGGTGTGCATCTCCGGTCTCCACCAGTATCATTACAAGGTTCTGGTTATAGCCAAGTTGACGCACAATTTTACGAAAGAAAGTCAATTAATGCAAAATGCAATGTTACCTATCAACAAATGCAGTAAGAAGTGCAGGGTCTAGATTGGGGAGTGTACTGTTGTAGACCCGAACGATCTCAAGGAAGCCTGCACGATGTATGTACGTCGTGTATCGCTCGTCCTAGCTGTGTGGGTGGTGCGTGCGAACATGAAGCGCACGCAACGGCCTCTGCTGCTCCGACAAGGCCTTGGCCCGGTGGTCCTTGTCGTAGTCCGCCTCAATGAGGCTAAAGCGTAGATGAGGTGCCCGCGCCTCCATCTTGCAGCCCTGAACCTGCCTGTTTGAAAATGGAAGTAACAACATTAATACAATAAATAACATTAGTAAAAAAACAAAGCCAAGTAAATTTGAAGATGAATATCATAAATGTATGTTTACTATGAAATTCGATGAGCAATATAAACCACCTCTTGTCTCACCCGCCTATGAAATCTAGCATTATGACTAGGATTATTGCAAATAGAGCAAAGGTTCTGCGCACATTCTTCGTCAAAGTCCCCGCCACCATACATGTCGTTGTCGTAACCTTTCATATTGTCCATATCGCCTTTCAGTCGCTTCTTCTTCCTCCTTCCCTTCCCTACCTTCTTTAGGTCCGGATAAGGCGTGTAGTCCTCACCATAATATGGAGGCCACTATGACTCATCAAGGTACGGCTCGAAGCTCTTCTCCCAAACATTTAGGGTGTTGGCACGAAGATACAAGGGTGACATGTATGGTGCAACTGTGTGGTCAAAACCTCTAAGCCAACAAGACGTGATCATGTGTGAGCAAGGGGCATGCATGATCTGAGGAATGTTGTAACTACATTCTACTTTATCAAGATCGACACGGTACGTTTGCCCACCAAATCGTTCGCCGCCAAGGTTTGTGCCCCCTCTAGCTCGTACGCAGAAAACAAGCATGTCTCGTCCATAAGCCTCGGCAACCTGTTGCTTGACAATTCCTCAGCCTCCTTCAAATATTCGTGTGCAGCCTTCCCCTATCTTCCAAGCTCCTCTTCATTCCTCAGGGCTAGGCCATACCGCGTAACAAAATACTCATTGCACTTCTTAAAAGAGAACTCAACAATACCGAACACTAGGAGAGATTGAACGCCTTTGAACACACTATTGAAAGACTCAGAGGAGTTTGTTGTCATGATGCCATACCGAAAGCCGCCCTCATCATATGCTAATGCCCACTTGGCTTTATTTTCCATCTGCTGATCTAACCATGCCTTGCCCGCTTGGTTGAGCATCTTCTCTAGTTCCACCATTGTCTCCTTGAACTCACGTTCCGTACGTTTATTACAAAGCTCCTTTAACTTGTCAGCCGCCTCCTTCTTCCGTTGACACCGCCAGAAATTTGCGGCAAAATGCTACATGCACCAACGATGCACTAGGGGCGGGTGCCCATCAATGCGTTCACCGGCAGCATTAAGAATTCCAATTTGACGGTCTGAAATCAAACAAATGGTGCGAGAAGGCCCAAGCACATGAACACGGAGCAGACGCATGAACCATGACCATGAATCATTGTTCTCCCCCTCCGCCAAAGCAAAAGCCATTAGCACAATCTGGTTCTCTGGGTCTACAGCAGCAGCCATCATCAATGTGCCCTTGTACTTGCCGGTGAGGAACGTGCCATCAACAAGAACAATTGGCCGGCAATACTGAAATGCATGCTTGCACTGATCGAAATACCAGAACACACGGTACAGAATATGCCTCAACAGGTTCTGAAGATACAACCCTCCTGTGTATATGAATGATCTCATGCCAGGGTTGAAGTGTTCCATTGCACACAAAATGCGTGAAACCCTGTTATAGGCTTCCTCCCAGCTACCCCAGCGAATTGCTAGGGCAATTTGCTTTGCCCGCCAAGCCTTTCTATACGTGACCTCATACCCAACAAAAGTGACTATGGTCTCCTACAAGAAAGACACCAATACGTCATTGTCCTTATACAAGACCCAATATACGACGGGCAAGGTACCGAGCCGTCAACTGGGGATGGTACCGTTTCCCCTCATTAGTCTGGCATCTGTGCGGCTGCTCCACTGAAGTTACCTTCCACTTCCCATCACTCCGCCTCTTCCGTGCATTCAACTTCCACGAGCACGGGAATCCTGCCTTGCATACTATGTGGAATTTTACCTCCTTGTCGGAATGTCGAACCGTGTAAGGCCTATGATGATACACAGCATAGTCCTGAAGGAACAACTTCATCTTAGACATCGTATTGAAAAGCATTCCCTTCCTGAGTATTACATTTTTATGGTTGTACAATGATTCCTTACACATCTGCAAACCCGTGTCACAAACAGCCATATGCGACATGCTGACATCCTTATAATTTAGCACACCGGTAAAAGGCAAGCCAGCCTCCCTTAGCTGTGTAAGCTCTGCCAATGTATAAGAGGGTGGTGCAACGTAATGTGTGCCTTCCTAACCCTACCCCATCCTTCATATTCCACTCCATCATCTGGATAACCTATGGCTAATGTGCCCTGAGTCTGCATGGCATGAAGTACCTCAAGCGGTACTCCTGAGGGCATGCCACGAACCGGTGTACACATGGCAAGTGCACCTCCAGAGGGCATAGCACGAACCGGTGCTCGCATGGCATGTGGACCTCCTTCCTCATTTTCTGAATCGTCAGAATCAGTGCTAACATCATCACCAATCATTTCCTCCTCTGGCGCCTCCTCCTCCTCCTGTTCAAACTCGTCTACATCAAAATCATTGCTTATATGACCAATTGGAGGAGAATGAACCCGCTCCTGCGTCCAATTATCATCCAAGTCCATACTCTCCATAGTTTGTTGCACCTGCACACCACAATCTCCTTGAGTACCACTGTCGAAGGACGGCTCCTCATTCTCAACATTCTCCAGCACCAACTCAGCCATGCCGACATTCGAACATTGGATGACCCTATTGTATCGGGACCACTCGGCTTGGTTGCACAAGTCCATCATCACATAGTGTGCCCTATTCTTTCCAACATCAAACCTACCCTTTAGTGTGAAAGCCTCGCCAAACTTCAAACTCAAACGGTCACATAGATCGCTAAAACTAGGGGTGCCATAAAACCATTCCAATTCTTCATACATATCCTCAAACTGGCAATCCTCTCTCCTAACACTTCCTCCGTAAAAAACTCTTACACCGTAATCCATCTGCAAAACGATTTGACATCTGATTATCAACTAACCAATATGGTAGTACTAATTACTACATAACTAACTAAGTACAGTTATACTATAGAAATACAACATTAATACTACTTAACTAACTAACCTTACTTAACTACCTAACAAACTAACTTACTAACTAAATTATTAACTAATAACAAATATTAACTAACTAACTACAAATAATCGTTAACTAACTAACTACCTAACAATTTAAGTAAGAAAAAATTAAAAAATTACCGTGAACCAAAGGTGCCGTGCAGACAGCCTCCAAGCCGCGGAATGGCGCGGGCCGCGTGGCCTCCAAGGCCGCCGAGGGAGGGGGCGCTGCCCCTCTGCGGGGTGCGGCGGGCGACGGCGCGGCGGGGACGGCGCGGCGCGGCTGGGGCGGCGGCGGTGCGGCGGCGCGGCGCGGCGCGGACGAAGGAATACACAAATAACAAGGCCCGGCCGTTTAAGTGGGCATGGCCGTACCCCGCCATGATGCGTGGCGGAGTATGCCTTTCCACGTTCCCGAGCCACATCAGCAGGCACCATAGGCTGCAGGCCACGTGGCAGCTGGACCCTGCCACCATGCATGGCGGGGTATAGTTTATTTGCCCCGCCATGCATGGTGGTGGGGCCAAATGGACTAGTTTTGAAAATATTTTTAAATACGGGTCAGATCCAAAATATGTTTCAAATTGGGCTAAAAATAAAAAAAAAAAATCACCCTAGATCCCTGCAGCAACCACAAATTTCATACCAAGTTCACAGCATCCTAGCTGCCCTAAATGATCTATCGTCAGCACCATGTAAGATTCCCAATATTTCCATTTCTTCTTGACCGTACTTGCAACATATAGGCTGTATTGACCGAGTGATCATATCTCAAAAATTATTTATATTAAATTCTGATTATAACTGGCCTTACAAGTGAGTCAGGTACCTCACCCTCTACTCCTGTTCCCCAGGTGCTACACAAACACAGGTATGTTCTTTCACATTATATTTGTAGTCAAACTCATGTCACGATCAAGGTAATAAATAGCGGTGGTAGCGGCCACAATTACACCCATAATAGTGGTAGCGGTCTATTGCTGCTACCGCTATGAGGTAGCGCTCTGAACTATGTATCCTAGAATTTTGCGGCCGCAATTTTGAATAACGGACCGATATTGCGACCGCAATTGCGCGTAGCAGGCTGCAATAGCATGGAAGCAAATATCTTGAAAAATTCGATGTGACGTAGAATCTTGAAAAATTTTGTAAAATTTTGGGAACTAAACAGCACCTAGGACTACTAGGAGGGGGGTCGTCGTTGCATTGGTGCACGCGCTTGAAACTCGCCTTGATGGTTGATGCTGCACCGTGTACTAGTACTAGTACTAGTACTAGTACGTGCATGCACAGCACAAAGCCTGTATTTGAATGGGTAGATCTCGACTCAAGGCAAGGGGCCGGAGAGAGACACCGCATTCAAATGTCATGCATCACCATACCGTGTGCCATCTATTGTATGTATATAGACAGAATCATACGCCGGCCGTTGAGGGTGTTTATTTGATGATCACAAGAGCCTATGATATGATGATCGGCAGGGCAGGGATGCATGAGCTTCCTCTGATCTTGCACGCACACGTACGGTCGGTTGGTGTGGCAGACCAACTCCTACCACTCCCTCCGCCCCAATGAATATGCAACTATGGAAAGAGTACCGGTCAAGTTATATCAACTTTGACCAAGTTTATAGTAAAAGGTATTAGCATTTATGTCTCGACATAAATTTATTATAAAAATATATTTCATAACTAATCTAACAATACCTATTTTGGCTCATAAGTGTTATTATTTTTTTATATAATTTTAGTCAAAGTTTGCGATGTTTGACTCCTCGGGATGTGAGAATTGCATGTTCATTGGGACGGAGGGAGTATATAGGAGTACACATGCAAATTAAGACGCACTTGTTCTAAACTTGAACACTTGACAATTAATGATGGTGTTGGATTCCATAGAAGAAAGAATGATGGACAAATTAGATTAAAGTTGGCAGCCACACATGCCTGCCTAGCTAGTAATATAATAATGGGGCCACCATATGCTTACATGTCCATACACACCATAAAGGCTGTGTTTAGTTCCTCTAAACTTCCTGAAATTGGCACTATGCAAAACGAAAATTTCCCGTCACATTAAACTTGCGGTACATGCATGAAGTACTAAATGTAGACGAAATCAAAAACTAATTGTACTGTTTGGTTGTACTTTACGAGACAAACGTTTTAATCCTAATTAGTCAATAGTTGGACAATTATTACCAAATACAAACAAAATGCTACAGTTGCACTACAGTAAATTTCGCACTCCCAACTTTGGGAACTAAACACAGCCAAAGTTGAGTTGTTGACTCGGCCAGGGGGTCCTACTTTTGTGATCGGATAGGAGATTGATCGAGTTTGTGATATCGAATTTGAGCAATTGAGCTCTTTTCTTTTCTGTGAGACCAGATCTAAGCAAGCTCGCTCATCAATACAGGAGCCATGTGTTGCATGCATGTGGCAGGGAAGCTGGATCGATCATGGCATGAGTATGAATACAGATATAATATGAAAGAACATACCTATGTTTGTGTAGCACCTGGAGGAACATGAGTAGAGGATGAGGTACCCAGGGTTTTTTTACCGACCGGAAGGGTTAAACCGCCGGCCTCCGGTTCCGATTTACCAGTCCGGTTTGCCGGTAACCGTACGGTAACCGGTCGAGTTTGAATTTGAATTCAAACTCGCCTTCGGTTTGGTCGGCGGCCGGTTTACCGAGCGGTTTGTAGCGGTTACCGCTCGGTTTGAGCGGTAACCGCTACAAACCGTTTAGAATTTTCTTTTTTTTCATGAATAAAAAGAATTTTTGGTACTTCCTTTGCACAAATTAATGTAAAAAGACCACACAATGCGGTAATAAATAGCATAAGTCACTAAAGCAACAATATATAGTCGCATACAAATACATATTCGCTTACACAAACAAATAGTCGCATGGTCAACTACGTAGGATGTATGAGAAGACCCCTTGTTGGCACGACATTTCATATTCGGCGGTGGACATAAGAGAGATACCTTGTTGTCTAAGCAGGGCAGCCTTGTAATCTTGCCAAGTTTGACCTGTCCATGCTGTTGTTGTCTCCCATTCTTGAACTAACATATTGTAAAAATTGGGGTCTTCCCATTCATACACCCATCTAGTCTGAGTCTGCATGGTCATGTCAGGAATGAGATAGCTATAAGTAGGTTGTGAGGTATCGCTGTAGGAGGAAGAAGAGTACTGTGGAGTGTCGTAGTCCGTCGGTGTATATGCTCTCCTCTGCGATGTCGGTTGTCTATGGTCACGGTCTTGAATAGCATGTGTGAATTGGGTCTCGCCTGCAATCAACCATAATTAGTAGGCATAGACAAAAACAATTGTGTGTATGTAGGTGCAATGGATGCCTGTGAAATGAAGACCTACATAGCCAAATGTTGTTTAAATCTAGTACAACCACCGCCTGCTTTCGTCACATGACAATAATTGCATCTCCATCTAGGAGCAAGATTTTCACCATGCTCCCATACAACGTCTCTGTTTCTGCCTGACATTGTCTACCTGCATAAACGGACAACACAAAGTCACACCGAAATAAAATGTATCTACACAATATATACCTAAAATATACATCCTACCACAAATCCTACCTCTAATCCTAAATCCTAAAAAACATCCTAAAGTAAATCCTACATAAAACCTAACCAAAAACCTATCCTAAATCCTAACACAAATCCTACCTAAATCCTAGATCTTTCCTAAATCCTAACCCATAAACCATACCTAAATCCTAAAGCTAATACTACTCTAAAGAAAAAAAACAAAAAAAACTTACCTAGCGGTCGCCCGGCGAACCGAGCGGTAAGCTGCTCCTCCCGGACGGTTAGCCGCGCCTTCTGGCCGGCTAACCGTCGCTGAGGCGGGCGCGCGGTAAACCGCCCGTCGTGCGCGGTAAGCCGGCGAGCCGGGCCGGTCGCGCGGCGGCGGCGGCGCGGACGGAGCGGGTGGGGGGCGGACGGGAGCGGATAAGCTTCTGGGCGCATTGACCCCCCCCCCCTCCCGCAGCTCCCGGCGCGTTTTGTGCCCGTGGCGGCCTAATGGGCCTCATGGACCTTAACGGGCCGGGACCGGGATTTTTCTTTTTCTTTTTTTTTCAAACTTCTATACGTATAAATAAATACTAAACGAACTCAAATTTGAAAAATTTTTACACCATTGGCTTCTATAAATCATGAACTATTTTTAGGAATTTTTTTAGCATTTTTTTTCAAATTTTAAATTTGAATTTGGAGAATACCTAACCGGACCGGACCGGAACCGGTCCGGCCCGGTAAGCCCGGTTACCACGGTAAACCGTGGTTTACCGCCCGGGATAAAAACCCTGGAGGTACCTGGCTCACTTGTAAGGCCTGTTATAATCAGAATTTAATATAAATAATTCCTGAGATATGATCACTCGGTCAATACAGCCTGTACGTTGCAAATACAGTCAAAAAGAGATGGAAATATAGGGAATCTTACATGGTGCTGATGGTGGATCATTTAGGGGCATCTAGGATGCTGTGAACTTGGTATGAAATTTGTGGTTTTTGCAGGGATCTAGGGTAGACACTGACAGAGAACTCAAACTGACGTCCTTGGAGGTCTCGTACCGTTGGGGAAGCGGACGGAGGCGGCCAACGCGCTGGGCAAATGGAATCTGTGCCGACTACAGAGGCGTGACGTAGTGGATGGCGATGGAGAGCAAAGTCGGCAAAAGGTCATGGTGTCGAATGCGGAGGTAGGAGCCGCAGCAACGGCGTACCTGGAAGCAGCAGCGAAGGCTGCGGCCAAAGTACAGCGACAGTGGATGGGGTCGTTGTATTGGTGGCGAGGAGCGAGGCAAGCGATGCAGCGGCGTTCTGTGTGAGGGAAGGAGCTGCCACAACGAAGGGGACGGCGTAGGCAACGGGAGTAAGCAGTGAGCCAGTAGCAGGAAGGAAATGAATTAATGAAGGCCCACTGGATAACAACATAGGGATTGCATGGAAGGACATGGAGGCCTGCTAAGGGATGACGCGCAGACGACGTGTCTCTTTCTAAAGCAGTGGCTGCTGGTATTTTTTTTCACGTCGCGCAAGGCGGCCGAGGCAGCTTGAAGCCACGGATTCCACGCGGCATAAGGAGTTTATATATATACTATATGGGAAAGATTGCTGCAGTTGCGTTGGGCGGACTACGAGGTGCACGTGAGAGCGAGCGAGAGGTTCCCTCCCTCTACCCTCCTGCCATCGTCGCGTGCGCCGGTGCCATGCCGGTCAGCCCGTTTCGGTGCAGGAGGCAATGAGGCATGCAGCATGGGTAAAGGTGTGCCATCGATCACTGCTACAGGACTAGTAGCTTTTTGGCAAAAAATGGGCAACTTCTCCCTTGGCAGGACACGCAGCTGCAGCAGCGGTGAAACGACCAACAAATGTCAAGGTGGTGCTATTTCTCAAACTATGGCCTCGTTTAGATCCCCGACTCGGGGGTGGCCAAATCTGCACAGTGCCACCCCCGAGTACTGTAGCATTTTTGTTTTTTAGTGGTAATAATTGTCCAAATTTTGATTAATTAGGCTCAAAATGTTCGTCTCGCAAAGTACAACAAAACTGTGTAATTAGTTTTTGATTTCATCTATATTTAGTACTCCATATATATGCTGACATTTTGATGTGATGGGGAATCTTCTTTTTGCATAGTAGAATTTGAGGGTGAATTTTGGAATCTAAACAAGGCCTATAGTACTTGTACTTATATACAGTAAGCAATATACTAGCATTAATAAATAATGTAATTGGTCCAAATGGCTAGCTGCTGGGATATCATCACAGGCCTAGCTCCGGTAATTACCCTTGTAAATGCTTCTTTGACCCTTGTAAAAAGCAGGCACAAACTATCATCTACCCAGATGCCAACACCGCGGCCGCGGGTAGATAGTACACTGACCCCAAATAGTATAGCCGATGCAGATACTACTCCAGTGCTGGACCAATTAACAAAGACCTCGCTCAGCCCTAAACGAAGCTAAACAACCAATGCCAACTTTGTTCTGCTGCTAATCATTACTTGATCCAAGGGCATGCATTTGCAAAGAAGTAGGATTAGGCTCCCCCCGCCTATATAAATCCCCCTTCCGCTCCGCTCGCTCCTCAACAGCAAGCTCTTCCCTTTGCTTTCCTATCCTTCTCCACTACGACCGGAGCTCCATGGCCTACCGTGGCAGCAGCGTGACAGGCCGTGTGGGTCACCAGCGCCATCCACACCTCGCCCGCCAGAACGCCCTCGTGTGCCCGCCACCGCTGTCCACCACCCCTCCTACTGCGGTGCCGGTCACTCCTTCCTTGGCGTCGCCTACTCCAGCTCCGGCTCCGGCTCTGGCTCCGGCTCCGCAAGGAGAGCTTGGGTCGTCTGCCGCAGCCCTGGTGAAGCAGCTATTCGTGGCCTAGGGCGCAGATGCGGCTGCGGAGCACGCGTCGGACGTGGACCTGGTGTCGGTCTCCAAGAAGGGGCTTGCGCAGCCTGCACGCCCGGGCCTCGTCAACAACAAGGTGTCCCTCCGTGCCGACAGCATCCTCCTTCCCTACTGCGTGAGTTACCCCGCCTTCGTCCTCCATCCCCTCCTGATCTACTTCCCTACTACCGCATCTAGAGCCGCCAGATCGCGCCAAAGAGCTTCCTCTTCCCGCCGAGCCTAGCCACGGCTATCTTCTTGTCACCGCCGATGCTGGCACAGGCGGCGGCGATGCTCCACCTGCCGCTCTGGCCACTAGTCTCCACGGCACCTAGAACATCATCGGCTGCCGTGGGGCAACGTGGGCCGCCACAACGAGGAGCTGCTGGTCGTCGTGCCCCATCAGATCACTACGTGCTCTTCTCTCCCTCCCCACCCCCCCACCCCCCGTGTCCCACACTTGGCTGTGCTTGCCCTGGCAAGGCAAGAAGAGGAGAGGTCATGAGCTAATGGACAATGAATGGCATGTGATGGTAGGGCCGTGATTTGTGCAGGAGTATGAGTAGTTTGTAGGATACTGTTAATCGTATCGCTTAATAAGCTTACAAAGCCTTGCAAACAAGCTTTTTCCAACCAACCTTTTGGCTTTCTTTTCTAATCTTAGGGTTTTCTTTCTTTCTTTTCCTTTCGATTCTTATTAGTTTGATTAATGTTTCTTCTATTTAGATTGCAATTGTGCTGCTTTCTGCCGTTGCTTTTGCTGGGGGTTGTGATACGAAGGATGGGCTCTCCAGCACAATCGGTCTCTTGTGTTCTAGGAGGTCAGCCACTGTCCCCTGCTGTGATGCACTGATCGCCATGGTAGACGTGGGTGGGATCAGCTGCTTGTGCCAGACCGCTGTTGATCCCGAGGTGTAGCACGCCTTCCTCAACAAAACAGATTTGCTCCGCTTGTACAGGGACTGTGGTGGTAGGCACCTTCCACTGGAGACGTACTATGGTAATTCTTTATCTTGGCTGTCTCTAATACTCGTCCGCGTTTCTAATTGGTTCTATTCACTATTTCCCTCATCTAATCGGTTATTCCTTTTATCCATGGTTTTAAATAGCTCGCTATAGCTCCGTTATAGCTTTGCTATAGCTTTTTAGACTATCTACTGCTACGCTATTGCTAATTATTCCGCTAATGACATTTTAGCTCCACTAAACACCACTATTTAGTTTTTTCATGATACATTTTTAGCACCATTAATCCTGACCGAGGAGATATTAATTCTTTAGTCTAGACTAAAGGACTATAATCTATGTCTCTCTCACTGTGCTTTATGTTCTTTACTCATTAAATGATTTAATAAACCACTAAATGATTATTGAATTGTTGAATGTCGAGTGCTGATCACAATAGCATGTTGATCCGATCAACTAATGGTTCTAAATAGAAGAGAGAGAGGGAGGAGGGAGGTGAGAGCTTGGCAGTGGAGAGGGGACAAACTAGGATTTGGGACAGGTGGAAATGAGTGAGTGGGAGGTGAGGCCCCTTGCTCTCATGCCCTTGGGCACTTATATAGGTAATGACTGTTTACAAGTGGCCCCTTGGTGGGGTTGGAGATGATATTGAGACCCCTCACATCAAAGTGTTGGTGTGAGTGAGACATTGTATAAGCTGAAGTGTTGGTGTGAGTGAGTCATTGTATAAGCTGAAGTGTTGGTGAAGCCTCTCCAACCGAAGCGTTTGCTAGGGGCGACGTTGGGGATCCCTTGATGTATATGGCCCAAGTCTCCCCTAGAAGAGGCCCAACTAGTAGCTAGAGTAGTGTCATGTGAAATTCAACCCAATCGAGGGGCCACATGTAAATAGTCATTGCTTTTATAAGAGCCCTAAGGGCATGAAAGCAAGGCTCACCTCCACTCATTTCCACTTGTTGAAAACCCTAGCATGTCCCCTCTCCAAAGCCGAGCTCTCTCCACTCTCAACTGTTCCGAAACCGGTTCCAATATAATGGACTTAAAAACATATTCTCCTAAATATTCTACATGTGCCGCTGGTTCCAATATAATGGTCTTAAAAACATATTCTCCTAGATATTCTACATGTATTTGAGTATTTATGCTCATAAAATTTTTGTCTATAGTTCATTAAGAAATTTTATGTTTTCTATAAAACCACTAAATGAATAGCTTCTTCTATATCCCGCTATAGCTTTTTATAGCTTTTGGAGAAGGCCGCCGCTAAATATCATAGCCCGCTATTTAAAACATTGCTTTTCTTAGATTTGGCACCTACACCTGCCCCTGCCATTGTTGCCCCCTGCCAGTGCCCCTGCTCCTCCACCCTCGACGCGGTCTCCACCACCGCCACCGTCACCGCCCCTGCCCCCGTCCCCGCCGAAGAAGAGCCATTGCCACCAGCGTCACCTAGGGGAGGGAAGGAGGCTCCTTCTCTGCTGACATTCCTATCAACATGGTGGGGTGCTCTCATATTTGCGCTAGGTGTGCTTGGTTTCTTGGCAGGACTTGGCTTATCCGTATTTTGTTTGCTGAAGCACGGTAGGTTTTTTTGCAAAAGTGATGTGTATTTATTTTTTATAATAGTTAGTTTGCTATCACTAAGCATGTTTTGCAATATTTAATTGTGCAGGTCATGCTTAGGCTTACTGCATCTGCTGTAAGAAATTGCTCAGTGGTTGCTGTGTTGGTCGAGGTCACCGTGAGGAGGAGGGGTATGCCCCAGAGCACTGCGTGAAGTAGAAGCATGAGAGAGGAAAGACCCCTTGTGAGGTCTTCATCTAGCAAGATGTTGAGTGGACATTTTGTTTGATGTTTGTTATGAGAGGAACACTTTGTTGAAAATTGTTTAATTTACCGCTGGCAATAATGTTAGGGTTTTTTTGTCTGGGAGACATATTACCAACACGTATTTGTGAAGCACATATTCTGCTCTTCCTTTTAGTGTGGTAGACACTGGCAAATCTCGCTTTTGCATATTGCACACCTAAAACATTAAAGAATGTTTTGCAGCTAGGGAGGGGAGAAAATGGCTAGTAAGCGGTCGGTTTTGCCCTTATTTGAATACGCGGATGTCCAGCGCCGCAGACTCTACCCTTATTTGGAATGATAGAACGTTTTGATACACATTCTCCAATTTTGGAATTATAGCTATAAATTCTGGAAGCCACAATCCTGATAGAATGAAACAATGACAGTATCAAAATCCAGTTCTCTACCTATGTATGCATTTCAGACTAAAAGAATATCAGACACCTATTCATGTTGACAGATCTACAGTTACCATTTATATACTGACAGCATTCTTTACATCAAAACTGAATGTTCTCTTGTTTGTCCTTTGGGGCAACACACTGCCGTAGAGCTCTGTAGGAATCAATTTCTTTTGCATCTATTCCTACCGCATGAAGATTTCTTGCATATTCCTGCAAAATAATGCGAGCAAAAGAGTAACATGTATATATGGAATGTGCTTGCAACATCTCCTTGAAACATATGCAACATACCCTTGTTATTTGTGTTTCAATGTGCTTAGTGGGGAATAGTATTTTATTAGGTTTTACAATTTTTTGGTTTGGATTCCTGGAAATTTTACCATGACTTGGACAGAGCAACATTTACCATGGCTTAGTCACATCAAACTACAGCTAAGTCACATGAAAATATGGCTACAAATTTACCATGGCAATGACATGCAGATTTTACTATGACTTGGACATATGTTAAACTAGGTGAGTTCCCCACGTGATGCTGTGGGATTTTCTCAAAAATAAATCATTATATACATAGCATCACTATATGATATTCAGTATATTGTGTATACATATACATGAATTTGGCTTGCATGTTATTTTGTTGTATCAGGTTCAGTAAAAAAATCGCTACGCTAGTAGAAGAAAAACCAATAGAATATTTGATTACATTATAGAGAAATATGTGATGAAACAGATGGCATATGTAGCTGGCTTGTATGTAAACAAATTAAAGATTTAAAGTATTTCACACGATATAATGCCATGGAATTTTTTTGTAGTTAACAGGGACGACATGGACTTAGTGGGGAATGATGTGGATACCTTGCATGAAGACATAGAACATTTAGGGGGTAACTTAGTGGGGAACGATATGGACACCTTGCATGAAGAGAGAAAACATCTACCGGGGTTTATCTCAAGAGTATATGATATGATTTAAAATTTACCACGACTAAGACCGAACCAAACACGGCTAAGTCTCGAACTTTACTATGACTAAAATTTACCATGACTTGGACAAAGTGAAATTTATCATGCAAGCCACTGAAACTAATAAAACTGACCATGTCTCAGACATATGCAAAATTTACTATCACTTAGGCACATGAGATGGAAGCATGCAGATTTCTACCATGCCTTGGGCATCTAGAATCATTTTTAGCAACGTTACTACAATTTAGTTGCCTAATGCAACGAAATGCAGTATAGTTGCAACGGCACCAAGTAACTGCAACGAAAATCAATACTAATACAACTCCAAAGCGCCATGGCAATAACACCAACTACTCACAACATAACTCTAATATGGTTGCAGTAGAACACTGTTGGCGGTCCTTATTGCATAATTTATACCGCCAACTATCATACAAAACACACACCAAACTTAGTAAATAGGGCTTTACACTAACATATTCCACAAGTTTTGGTGTTTCAGTTATTTTATAGGGCATTCATGGAAACATACCATAATGGGCCAAGAAGAGGAGAAAATAACATAAAATAGTGAAACATACCTTGACCAAAGCAAAACAAGAGAAGAAGAGAAAGAAGCCCAACCAAACACAACTCAAGCCAACACACCTCGAGATCATGACATAAAGCCCAACAGGAGAAAGGCAACTTACCAGGGCATTTGGGCCCACAACATGGACCAAAATATCTGAACATGAACCCAGGAAGTGGAGGCCTGAAATCCAGTCCAAATCCATCGCGGGCTGCAGGAGCAGGGTCCAGTAAAATGGGCGCCCCAGATGCATTCGGACTCGGAATCAGGTGTGCGAGCAGGCGTTGGAAAGCTTACTCAGAGGCCCACGCACCCGTAAAATTTCAGCCAATTTGGCCTTTGCCAGGGTGCTGGCGCGCCATAGGCGCGGGGCGCCTCCGCGGACGCCAAACCGGCCCGGTCTTCGCGTGCCGGCAGATGACACGTTACACATGTCGGTTGCGGGTTGCGCTGCTTGATTCAGTGTATCTGGACATCAGAATCAAGCCTGTTTGGGGGGAGTAAAGGGGGAATATTCCATGGCACATCCTCCCCCCACCTCCTATAAATAGAGGGCTTCACCCCTCACTCCACACACCAGCCAAGGGAGCAAAGAGCACCTCAAGGGAGCAAGAGCTCCACACTTGAGCCACATTACAAAAGGGTTATGCCCTAGTAGCTAGCTAGAGTGAGAAAGGAAGATGTGAGGGAGAGAGCGGGGAAGAGCCAGACTTGTCGGCATCTCCTCGAGCTTGTGCCCAGGAGCCAGGATGTGTGGTGCTCCCCCGAGCATGTACCTCTACAAGCAAGTACTTGGCTCCTTAACGGGATCTTGGCTAAGTAAGCGTTCGTGTTTCTTAGTCTTTTATGTCTTTTGTTTAGTTGAGCTTTACCTACACTTGTTTGCGGGTTCGTCATTCGTCCTTGTGGCGAATGCTCTGGTAGAAGGACCCCGGAGATGGGTAAGCCTTGTATACACACTAGAGCAGTAGTCGCTAGCATAGACGTGGTGTCTAGGCTAGAGGCTACCTTTATTTGCCTCGTTCTATATGGTCGAGAGGTAGGCGGTAGGTGGTGACAGCCCTATCTGTTCTTTGAACTCCCTCATATGGTGGTTTGGCGTAGAGCCATAGGCTCGCAACGCTTGGCAGACCGAGTGTTATCCGGTGCCCGAAGTAAGCAGGTAGAAGTACAGTATCACTATCCTTAGGACCTAAGCTATGGGAATCCATCTATACCACCTTTCTATCTCTACCCTTGGGTTGTCCTTGGATGAACTAGCTAGAAGAAAGTACCTCTGTTCCCTGTGGAAAATACGATACCCTGAATACTTCCGGGTGAAAGTTACAACGGTAATTCTGTACGCTTGTGGATTCTTCTGTATTTGTTAAGAAATACCGACACACACTCTTGTTGCAACGACAAATGAAGGTTGCAATACGACCCCCCCTATGGCAACCAAATTAGTGGTGCTACAATCGTGTGGCGTGGCATTAGGGGGGAAGCCTTGTAGTGCTACTTGTCCCTAGCAATGTTGTACATAGGGAAATAACTTGTGGCGTTATTTGTACTAATGTTTGGTGAGTCATAGGTTTGAACACTTTCCATGGGAGCGAAACATTGGTGTGTTTTCTCAACCATGCTGCTAGTAATGCTCCAGTTTTCTTATGCCCACTCTATCGAAAGTGTTTAACCGTTAGTACTAGCCCAATCAGCAAAATTAGGCAGCCATGTCTTTAGTTAACGACAAGGATATATCCCTAGAAAGATGGCAATAGTGGACACGATGGAAATTTCCTTCGCACAAGCGCTTCCGTGCTTCTACTATACTAAATGTTGATCACAGTCATTTTTCGCATGCGAACCACCAATATAGCAACCAGAACAAGACACAATTGCTAACGAAGCAACTGGATAAATTTTATAGAAAGGAGAATGTCCAATGGGTTAAGCTTATCTGGGAAAAGTATTACAGTGATAGTGTTCCTCATCTTGCAAGAGAAAGAGGATCATTTTGGTGCAAGGATATCTTGAGGTTGCATGTTCAATACAGAGGGGTTGCAATTTGCACTCCTAACAAAGGGGACACGGTCTAGGATGATCTCATTGATGGAAGAATCCACTCTCAGGTGTTCCCTAACATATTCCTCTTTGCAAAAGAACCTGGCATTTCTTTTTGGAAGCTGAGGAATGCTGAGCAGCTGCTGAATTGCTTCAGAATCCCATGACAAGGCAAGCTTACAATGAATTTCTAATTCTACATCAAGAACTGGCTCAGCTGCAGTCTGTTCCACCAGATGCTAAAGATGTGTGTCCTCTATTTGGGGCTCTCATAAGTATTCTACGAGCAAGTATTATCATTACCACTTTTCTTCTCTGCATCCTCACATATCAGTAACTTGGATTTGGAAATCCAAATGTGTCCCAAAAATTAAATTATTTGCTTAGTTTCTCCTGAATGATAGATTGAACAATAGAAACATGTTGAGAAGAAACAAATTTATGGAAGAAGGATATAATTGTGCTCTATGTCGGAACAATTTGGAGGAGACAATTGATCATCTCTTTTTTGATTGTCCTACTGCTGCTACTAGGTGGTTCGCCCTTGGTATAGTCTAGGAGGAGAATGTTAGCATCCATGAGAAGATATACATTGCTAAAAGGGATTTTTAGCACCCCTTTTTCATGGAGATTTTCCTGATTAGTGCTTGGTGCTTGTGGAATGAAAGAAATGACTTCATCTTCAACAGAAAGGTTCCAAGTCTTAGTTCTTGGAAAGATGCTTTCAAGAAAGAAGTAATTGATCACTTTTTTAGAATTAAGCAGAATCTTCATCACTCAATTCATTTGTGGCCGGATGCCTTGTATTATGTTTTTTAGCTACTCCTTTTGTTTAGTTTTGTTCATAGCTAGTTAGCTTTCTCCTCCTGCTAACCTCTGGTTAGTCCTTTCTTGTAACTTCTCTGTAAGACTCTCTTCTTTTATTATATTATAAGCCGCTGGGGGCTCTTTGCTCCCACAGTTTCAGTTCAAAAAAAAGCATAGGGTGGGTAGGAATTTCTAGGAACATATATTTTTCAATTCTTTCACTCTTTCTTTTATAGTATAGTGTTTTCACTCTTTCTTTTATAGTATAGTGTTTTCGCAAAAAAAAAGTATAGTGTTTCTACAATTCCTTCGCTCTTTCTTTTATAGTATAGATATAAGTTGTTTCTACACGAGTTCAAAATTGGGGATAGCAGTTAGCCAGAGAAGCAAAAAGGACTAGGTGTTCTATTACATTCTCAGTCAAACACACCTCAATGGTATGTGACGACCTAAAGGAGCTGATGTAGCAAAGAGTGAACCCAACCCTTCAATGTAGTATCTGATGACCTAAAGGAGCTGGTGTAGCAAAGAGTGAACCCAGTGAGTTGAACTGCAAGCTGCCCCCTATCAGTGGTGAGATACCTGCCTCCAAAGGCACGGTTATTGTTGCAAAAAAAAGGCACATGTAGAACACCTATCAAATCAAAATAAATGTAATTGTTTGCGTTGAGCTATTAGTTCTGACTCATCCATGGTACAACTCATAATTGATAGCGAGCAAAGCACAAAGGAATCGCTAAATAGGTAATTCTGCCGTAATTGGGCCGCGAGCATATACTGTATTCCAGTTAAGTGACAAATCAGCAACTGAACTAAAACATGAGGCTCCCACCTGTACATGCCATTGTAATTAGCATAATTCTACCACAAGACCCTACGGCCTGAAGAGATATATGGAAACTATTGATTTTACAGTGTAAAGTCTCACAAAAGTAGCCTTTGCAGGCTGGTTCCACTAGACGGAGCTTCTCCTCTTTCTCGTACGAAATAAGAAATCCTCGGTATCGAGGACATACGAGACCTGCAAATGTGACATCATTCTTAGATACTCAAAAGATGTTGATGGTAATCAAATACTGTTGCCCATGTCAAAACAAAGAGTGTTAGTAGCTTTTATGAAATATAAATTGTATGTACCTTTGAGGTTTTGCAAGAAATCTTGCATTCAAGACCATTAGCAAACTTGACATTGTCCATGGTGTTCAAAGAAGCTGGGGAGTCATCATTCCTCCCTTGCTTCCGCTTATTCCTGGAATAATAAAGATGCCAAATCATGAGCAGCAAGGAAAATAAATTTGAGGGCTTTATTATTATACACGGCAAGACAGTACCTCCTAAGGAAGACATCATCAGCCAATTTGGTATCATCAATACTTGACAGATAATTATTATAAAGATACAGTGAAAAGATTGGATCAAATGAGACAGCAGTCAGTTCAGGTTTTTCATTCCCATACTCCATGAGCTGAATAGATAATCCTATAGGATCAGAATGCTGCAAATTACAACAGAAAGTGTCTGTGATTTGATAGTTGCAAGATCCAACACTGAAATGTGCAAAGAGATCTTGTCCTTCCCTCCCTCTCATGTGTGGTAACAGAAGAGGATTCCTCAGAGAAATAGTGCATGCCAAGTAAAAATGTGCCGGCATATGTTGTCATCATGGAAGACAAGATATACAGATACAAAATGGAGCTTACACATTCGAAACAGTATATGTTGTCATCATGTAGAAGGGCTCGTGCATTTTCATGATAAACAAGATCAAAGAAGCTCCCAGGAGACCTGGATTTTTCATACAAATAAAGCTGGAGAAGCTGGTTGTCGATTTCGTCAGATGCTACTGCTTGAAGCTGCAGAGTAGGAAAAATTAATAATGCATCCATTATTAAACAATAAAACAGATATGGTAATTGACACAACTTGCCTGCTTCACAATTTTGTATATCAGTTTATCTAAAGTAAAGAGAACATATGATTGAGTCCCAATGATGGAACGACATTCATCTTCAAATTTGGTGTGGTCAGAAGAACCATCAAGCAAGTTGTATAGTGCACTGATAAACCTGCACTAAAATACATAAGCCATATACAACAAGTCTTCCATGAAACCAGAGTGTTGACAATACCTTGAATATTGGTCTGGAGAATTTGTATCCTTTGAAGCTTTCCAGTTATTGTCTGATGTAGAAGAGTTTGTCTTAGCTGACAATATTCTCTCATATAAGATCTGCAATCAATAAAGGTTAGCCAATGAGACCACATAGGCACAAACTACCCTGCAAGGTTATTGAAGAAAAAAACAAACTAACCTGATGTAGCCTGAACAGAACATAAAATGAGTCATTTCCATAAAATATATGAGAAAGTTTCTCTTCATAGTTTGGTAATGCCATGGAAACGTACTTGGAAAGTGGTTTCACTGTACTTTGCAAACATTCTGAAAATGGCAGTGATATTCCTCTGTCCAAACCCTGTGCCTCTGTATTTACCTCTACTCCACCGTCACTTTTTGCCTTTGTATCAAGATCCATATCATCCTCTCCTTCCTCTTGATCTTCATGAGAAAACTCCTCATCACCACCAGATTCATTGCCAGAGGCATCTTCAGCAGCATCAGATGCATTTTCACTATCCTCTGTAGACCTTTGGGCCCTCTCCTTACCTTCATTTTCTGCACCAGCATGATTCTTGCGAGAAAACTTGAGAACTTCCTTAGGTCTACCATGGAGAGATCTGCTGGTAGAACCTCCATTTTCTTTAGAAGTTCCATCTATAGCTTCATCTTCGAAAACACCAAAGTTTTCCTCTTCAAAATCGCCATTAGGAGATAATTCACGCTCCTCTCTTTCAGGCCTTAAATTGTTGTGGGACCCCGAATATTCATTAAATGGATGTACACCCACTCCATACAAAGATGTCATCCTCCCATGTTTTCTGCTCTGCTGAAATGATAATGATTATTAACAAAAAAAAATGGGTGTCTTCAATGTTTTTTAAGGAAATAGAAAAGATGTGGAACCGTGAATCCTATCATTTATACATCTAGCTTTCATGCTTTTTTTTTCTTTCACCACATATGCTTGAATTGAACAATGAAAAAGAAAGGTAGAAATAACACACTCATGGGCAGTAGTCATGGAGAGAAAATAGATCCAGTTTAGGAATGACCATACCCTCATAGACGGAATTGTTTCGTTCGTACCCAGAAATTCAGCCACTGACTCAGCTCCAGCACTTTTAGAGCCATTACCACCTATCAGGTAAGATTAAACCACTGAGAACTGGGTAGTTAAACAACAATCAATTAAGCTATGAGATAACATAAGGTAGCTAAAAATGGTGTACCCTTTGCTGTAGCATTATTTCTTTTCCCACCACATGCCAAACCAACTTTTCTAGTTCGCCTCTTTGATTTTACCATATCTGCATCTTCAGCGCCATGAGCCCTAAGATGAATCCCTAACAAAGGCTCTAAAAATGTTGTCCAGATCCTCATCACTTTGTTAACTTGATCTGAAGAACTGCATAGTTCACCGCAAGAGTATTTGATGATCTGATAAAGATCTTCATGAATGTCCAAATCCACATACTCAAATGACATGTTGGGAACTAGTGGCCACCTATTCCCAGCAGCAATAGCAAGTAGCACATCATCCTCCTTCCTATTCTTCTCACTGATTTCTTTAATCTGAGACAATAGAGCTGTGCAAGGTTCATGAGTTTAAAAACAGCAGGCCAGTAGCTACCAAGGAAGGATAATACACAATGAAGAACATGTGCATACCTTTTGTGTTCAGATTCTTCTTGTCTTGTTGTTTGAAATAGAAACTGCGATGGTCAAGAGACTTGTAATAATTTTTTGAATATACTTCAGCCCAAACTTTATTAAAATCTGACTGACACCTTGACCATTCCTCCTGCTTTTGTTTAAGCCTGGTTAAAATAACTGGTAATGCCACACCAATATTTTTTCGAAGAACATCCACAATATCAAGTCCATGGTCACCATATAGCCGCTCAATGCACCTCATACTCAAAGCTATCAAAAGAAGAAAAGAGTTCAATGATATGCATGCAGTTCGACAAAAGGACAGGAGACAACCACCATACATATAAAGACGCATGGTCAAATTGCACATATGCGGATGCTTACTAGTCAAATGTTCATCGAGGTGGATAGAGCTGTCTGGTTTGAGTGAGTTGCCTTCCATCCTTTCCACCAACTTCTCAACACGCTTAATTGCCACAGTAACAGATTCCAACAGCATGTCCAGCTCAAACCTGAAATCATCCACATCACAAGTTTTGACTATGACCTTGAGACATGCTGACCATCTACTACCAAAAAAAAACATACACTAGATGTTACTCTCCTATGATGAATGACAGATTGCAGTAGAACAAGACACAAAGGGTCATCATGCAGCGTGCCACTTATATGTCAAATTTAAGTTACACTACTGAGTAACAGACTGAAGTTCCCAGTGAGCCTCAGCAGTTTCAAGTAACATATCCCTGAGGAAAAACTTAATCATCAACTGATTGTGGACCAAAGACAGTTACCAATAAACATACTGGATTTCCTAAATGTAATGATATACCCCCATGGTCGAGTTTCTATCTAACATAACAACAAAACACTTGCTCTGAATGAACATCAGTCATCATAACAAAAATCCTGGTTAGTAAGGTTCCTCTTATAAAAATAAAATGTCTTACAAACACGGTGATTGTGAACCAATTGAGTAAGTACTGCAATGTAGCAACAATTAGGCAATAGTCAAACAGAGGACAAAAACTCCATACCTGTCATCTTCACATCTAAACAAACTTTCTTCATACTGGTTTTTGCGCATATGCTTAAACGAATAATCTTCACTTCCTGAGGTTACTGATACCCAGAGATCATTCAGCACTGAAGCTTCAGTGTCAGCCCTATTGCTTGCAAAAGGCACTTGATACTGAAAAGGACAAGTAAAAATATGTGATGACATGGAAGACAGTATTATTATAAAATACAGAGTTGTATCAGCTCACATTTTCAGGCAAAAGTCGGTAACTTGGAGTGCAGCGCTGACAATTTGACAGATCAAGCTCTGATATTGGTTTGCATAAGTTATACTTTTCTTTGCTAGGGAATGCAGTAACTTCATGAGTTGCTCCTTCCTTAGAATTGAACGCCAATATTTTTTCAGATTTTTCCCTTTCCTTATACCTCTCTTTCTCAAGATCGCTATCCCCCTCGTACTCCTTATATCTCTCTTTTTCCACAGGTTTAACCATCAGTGATGTTTTCCCTTCATTCCAAAAGACTAACACAAACATAAACGAGGCGCCTAAAAAAAAGTAAAACAAATGAAATTATAAGCTTCACAGCTAGCTTCCCTTACTTTTATTGAAGGTTCCTTCCAGAAAGCCATCTGCAGGGTATAAGGACTAATTATTCATTGAAAAACACAATATATTCAAAGGTTAAATCATGGAGGTGCATCCAATAAAGTGGCATTCAAAACAAATGATACACCTATATTTTCACAGTGCCCCAAGAAGTCATTGAATCCATTCACAAGATCCGGGTAGTGCTGAAGTATGTCTTTTACCTGAAAAACAAAAGAAACATTTTAGAAAGTTCAAAAAGGATTTACCTACCATGGTTGTCATGCAGCGAGTCACATAGATCATTAACTACAAACTAGATGAGCCTCTGGAAAATAACATCATATCGGCTTACCAATCTTTTCAGTTCACTTCTTGTAATAATTTCTTGGCTGTATATGTGAAGGCATTTCAAGAACTCTTGGTAAGCTTCAGGCTCTAGCTGTGCCTTTACTTTCTCGCAGAATTTAAACTCTTGTGTGTGTGAAACTGAAATAACATAGTAAGAGATGAATCACGAATCTAATAAATCAAATAGGGAGAAAAATAAAAGAAATATAAAGCATACATAGAGGAACAAAAGCACATGATGGGTTCCAGAGTTCACACAAACCAGGGGGTTCAAGGCGATGAAGAACTCATATTACATGTATGCATGGATGAATCAACATTAGCACAATTCAATATGGCGAGAGACTAACTTTTCAGTATATACTTACAATTGAATGAGAAAGGAGACATGGTAGCACCCCCTATTGTATCATCAACAGTACCCTCCTCCATCTTTGTTTGAGATTTGTGACCACATCGCTCTACATCCAAATCTTCGTTTCCGTATTCATCATTCTTCTCATTCCTTTTATAACCTCTTCTATGCTGACTACGATAGGCATTACGAATTTTCTCCTTCTCAATACACCTTTTATTAATATCATGCGCAAGATCAAGGCGATCAACACTGGAGTCCCAATCAGCAGTTGATGGAAAAGCTCTCTCGCTCTGGAGATATAAAGAAGATAAGAACATAGCATCCTGAAGTTTAAAGGTGAATAATGCAGGAACAAGGACCTAACTAGGAAATTATTACATGCACTTGCATGCGTTAGTTGTGCGCATACACCCCACAAGTAACATGGATAACTTTTCGTCAGCTTATACTTATCCTAAAACTCGTATAGAAAAATAAGTTTAACAGTATGATCATTGATTTCACTAAACAGTGCAGGACAGTTAGTAAAACTGATACTAAGGGGAAATTTTCTATTCTTCCTAACAAAACACTTTAGCCATGGGGAAAAACTACTGGCTAACAGAACATTTCTTCCTAAAAAATATTTGATTTGAAGAAGTAGTCATAGTGTGTAACGTTTGACCAACAATTTGCCAACCTATGTACCAGTTTAGTGTGTACAAAAAAAAAGTGGCATCAATAGATTCACATTCAAAGGAAACTTAAGATTATCTTGATGTTATCGCAATTTGGGAAATTGTGGAGACTGCCCTAGCTAAAAACTAAAAGGTAAATGGCTACATTGATGGAGGGGGAGTATGAAATATATATAGCAATTGAAGAAGCGTTTGGAATTGGACACGGGTGATTCGATCTATCACCTGAACGTTCTGAGCTCTTGTAGCAGAACGCATAACAGCATTCTTGTCATCATGCCTAGTGGCTGCCTGCGGAGGAGGCGTGCGCGTATCAGGCAAGAAATGAATGAACTCCTCGAATAAATCAGGATGGCCATCCAACAGCACGGTGACCTGAGTGTAGGAGAGAGAAAAAGGTCATTATTCAAACCAAAGCACAAGAGGATTAGGCATTGGCAATTAATACTGGCATATGCACAAGGACGTGTGGAGAGAAGAGAATGCAGGCATGCATGGTAGTGGTACCTCGTCGTAAACATCTTGGATGGGCTTGTTATGCATGCGGTACATATTGAGGATCCCCAGGAATGACCTGTAGACATGTTCCTGCTGCTGGAATCGGCTCTGAGGATCCGATCGATCGGCAGAGAGAGAGAGAGATGAGTAAGGGGTAATGAGAAGGAAGGATGCATCATACATAGATAGATAGCCGACCGACCTTAATCCTGTTGACAAGGCTGATGGCCCTGGGATAATCGACGGGCTCCTTGTCCTTGTGGTGGAGGAGGTCCTGACGCCTGATGGACTGTCCCTGTCCCTTGGGCAGGAAGGCGTTGAAGCCGAGGATTAGGTCCGGGTAGCCGTGGAAGAGGGTCTTGACACGGGCCATGACGCCGCCGCTGTCGAGCCTGTTGCTCTTGAAATCACGCATGACCTGGAGGAACTGCTCGTACGTGTGGGGCTTTTCCTGGAACTTGTCCTTGACGGCCTTGAGGTAGGCGAGGGCGTCTCTGGTTGTGATGCTCCCGCTTCCGTTTCCGTTCCCCTGCGGCGGCGGCGGCGGCGGGGGGCGAGCCATGTCCATGTGGCAGGAAGCTGAGGGGGCCGGACGCCCAAGGAAGAATGGAGGATCGGGATCGGATCGCCTAAGGCACCTGCTGCTCCTAATCCTTGATCGCCTTCATCCACCGGCGCGATCTAATCTATCTAGCAAGGGAATGGCGTGGGGGGAATCGAATCCCTCCCTCCGGTACGGTCGGCGGCCGTCGAGTCTCTTCTCTCAAACCACCACACCAGACGGAGATGGAGGAGATGACGATGGATCTCGCATTCATTCATTCACTCCTCACCTCTTGTGTTGTGTCTTGCTTGAGTTGAGGACGAGACGAGCATGAAGCCGGCGGCAGCAAGCAAACAACGCAAAACCGCACCTCCTCTCCATCTGGGCCGTCCGACCTCACTCTCGGCCCACGGTTACCTCCACTCCATCTCCATGGGCCACTAATACAAAAACAAAATGGAGTTCCTTTTCTTCTTTAATAAAAAAAAGAAACTATATATCGCTAAAATCTGTTCCAGGCAGGCTAACGTACCCTAAAATTTTCATCTTTTGAAATAGAGATAAATTGAGTTAATTATGTATTTTTATGCTCATGAAAACATAGGGAAAATAAAAAAATCATTAAATTAAAATTCATCATAGGATGTAGTAACTTGCATTGTTGTGCATTCATACTGGTGCATATGATTTGTTGTAATGGGTGTGGCTTTGTATAAAATTCAAATAATTCGAATTTGCTTTTGAAACTGAATGGCTTTGAAATAAAAGAAAAGAAAAGAAAAACTCGACCTGTTCTTTTTCTAGACCAAGTAGCCAAAGCCGTTCAGGCGTCCGTCCATTCGGCTTCTCGCGTGCTTCGGTACGCAGAGCGCCAGAGCCAAATCCGACTGCCTCGTCCTCCTGCACATACAGTGTAGCCTAATACAATACTAAATCGAGATCGTCCTACAATGTATGAGGTGACGATTTGTTCAACCATGAGATCGACCGGAGAAGTGAATCATTACGACCGGCTGGTCAAGCTGATCGGCGCGCCTTGCCTGCGGATGTGTCGTCGTACAACGTCGACTCCACCATCGGATACATGCCTGACGCTAGAGCACCGCAACGACGGTCTGCATCAACACACGCAAGCACAGAGTCGACGAGGCCATGCCAAGAGTTCAGGGTGAACACGTATACTTAGCACCTGATGAGTCGTGATACACAATATAATGCCTTGTTCGATTGAAGTAAATATGGAATATGGATATGTATATTTGATCGAACAGCTCGGGGACCGAAATTAAATAAGCACGATCAAGTTGGAATCCGGACGAGCCTCGTATCTTAAATCAAGCCGTCGCCTTTTTATTTATTTTTACGTACGTCAATTCAAGGCATCCCATGTCCTAGATAGTTGTCAATTCAAGGCATCCCAATGCCGCCGAGCTATTTTCATCTGCCATAGTTAGCCATAGCCGCCACCGATGCCGCACACGACCGATCTCATCGAGGAACGAGTCCGTCCGCCGAAGCCGCCGGTCTTCACCGTCGTGCCTATGTGCCGTCCATGGCCCTTGCCTCTCAAGCTTCTGGAGCATAGACATCCTGGGGAGACCCATCCGTTCCCATCAATTTCTTCTATGGCGCAGTGCATGCAGTCCATCTGTTGTTGCCTGTGCCGAGCAGAAGCATGTAAGCTGCGTCATGGATGCCTAGGGAGCCAGGTACGGTACGTGCACCAACAGCACATCCATCTTCATGTTCTGCGTTCATCGTATCTACTATATGGTCTTCTTTGTTCAAGTGATCAGCTATCGGCAAACATATATATCCACTGGCCAAGCCCTGCAGTCCACCGGAACCCTTCGCTAGCTCCAAGCCGCCGTCATCGATCTTCGGTTCTCCTCCAGTTGAGCATGCTGTCATCCGTGCTAGTTCGTTCGTCATCAGCCATGGTGAGAATCTCCATTTATCCTTGCATGATCTCTTCTCTGCAACATTCAGTAAACGGTAGCCTCGTTGCCCTGTAGTTCAAGCGACAGAAGCCATGCGTGCATCTTGCTAGCTTGATGACGTCGTCATGACATCACCCATGCTTTATGGCCACTTTCCTTTAGAAAAATAAATCCATAAATACTATTGAAATACATCACCCATAATTATCAAACAATCTCCACCGTTTCGTCGTTTTAATTTCATTTCGACCCGTTCAAGTTGTTGTGTCGACACGTTCTATGCACTAGTGGTAGTGTTTTTCCTACCACGTGTTTATGATTTTTATAATTTAATTGCTAAATTGATTAATGTTTACATATTTATAATTAAAAGCCATATAGATTTTGTAACTCGGTAATTTATATATCAAATATTAGTGTGATTAGTAGCTTTAACTCGTCTTTTCAATTTCTAACTATAATTTGACTAAACCAATATCGTTTACATGGTTTTTGTCTAATTAAAGTTAATAAAGCTTATAGTTCTCTGCTTTCTATCTACAATATAAATCTTAGATCGTTGTTCCTTTTCCATGATAGCTGGGATTTTAACGTTTCTTGCGTTCCTGTTACCGTAGAAACAACCTCCCTTAGTATGTTGTTTTAAAGCTTTGCTATGATTGGTGTATTGTTCTTAGTTTTCTATGTTTGCTTCTTGCATGGATGCTTGTGTGGTGATTTATGATCTTGTCCAGACGGTGAGGTTTATTATGTGGTGATCAAGAAGCAGTTTTTTTGGAGGATATAAATCTATAGAAGAAGGATATCAGTTTAAGGCAAGTATAGCATGAGACTCATATTCACTATAATCATAATACATATACATATGTCTTCCTTGATGACCTATAGATTATAAGTAAGCTTTGATATCCTGATACCTTGTTGCCTATGAGATTTGCATTGGATAGCTATTGCTAGTGCTTAATAATAAACAATGATCTTGTAATATGACTAATGAATTGTCCAATCACCCATTAAGATGATTTAATTATTGTTAAAGGGTGCTAGAGCATTATGTTGTTTTTATGTTGCTCTAGTTTATCTCTGTAATGACTTATTTGTAAGTGATAACCGGAATTGACAGTACAGCTGTGAGGGCTATATGACTCTGGCTCTAGTTGTTTAAGAGACATTTTCTAACTTGTTAGTGGTTACTCAAAGATGCAAGAGGGTCATGTTTAGTATGATCTTGGCCTGCCAAGTTGGGTGCGGTCCTTTGTAAGTCCCCCTTGGAGGGGGTTCATGCTTTTCAATTGGAAATCCTTAGCGGCCCTAACTTGTTAGATAAACTTTTAAATGGTTTTATATGATTTTTGGTGTTTTGGGGAGTCGCGAACCCATGCATTTGGAAGTCATGAGTCACGGTGAAAGTGTACACCTCTGTACAGAGTTAAAAACTGGTATACTAGCCGTACCCACGGACACGGGCGGCCTTAGAGATTCTTACATAATAAATATTCACCATTATTATATCATGCTTATTATTGTTGATATTATTATGCTTATGTTAATTGTTATTTCATTACTCTTATTACAATTGATCATTTATTTATAATGGAAATTGGTTTACCTTGATGCTACTCAATTGCTGAGAATATGATGACTAAAAGCTAACCGTAGTTAAACCAGTATTTTGTTTTTTTAGCCTCATGAACCCCATGTTATATTTGCTGAGTTCGACATGGACTCACTCTTGCTATTTTTCTCACTCTTGCTATTTTCCACACCTCAGGATAGTCTCTGCAGTTATTAGGCTCGTGATCAACCAGCCAGTTTGTTACTGGAGTAAAGTCTACACCTGATGTTCGGAGTTGTCTTTCCGCTATGTTGCTCTCTAAGGTTAAAATCTTATATTATTGCATTATGTTTATTAAGCATTTGTCTCTTGATATTACACTTATCTGCGGCTATATGTGAGATTTGACTTCTTTATTTCACATATAGTGTATATCTGGTTTTGTTCTTAAAACTGAGTGTGACACGTAACTACTTTAAAAATTTATCTAGGCCAGAGGATCATTACCCATTGGGGTCCTGATGATGTTTTACTGACGCTTTTGTGTAGTTTATAAAATCAACATCGACTTATTCTAATAGATAGATAACAAAAGCTTCTAGAGAATAAGCACAAAAAATACCACTGAAATTCAAACAATTTCAAGCTAGTCACCATAACATAAAAACATAGCTTTAGAAAAAAAAACTACTTTCATCATTTTCTGAGCTAAAATGATGTTTTTATGAATTTTTTGAGATTAGACCAGGTTTAGGACTTTCAACTGCATTAATTTCCAATTTAAGAATATATTTGGATAAATTTATGATTTTGCTACGAATCATTTTATGAACTTTTAGAAATTTTTATAAAATATTTCTAGCCTATTTACCCCCTTAAACTTTCTAATTAGTTCAATTTACACTTATGACGTGACGCCACATCGGTAAAACCACCATAAAAAACGTTCAAGGTTTAAAAGTAAACAACTTTTTAAAAACTAGTTTTATAGATCAGAAGAAAAATCAGATAACTGATGAGGTAAATTGGATTTTTTTTCCCTAATATATAAACGTTTTAATCACCAAAACATCCAAACCATGCGTTTTTTTTATGGGAGCTTTGACTTTATTCAATCAGCAGAAGCAGGGTAGTAAGAGTTGCAAACTCCATCAAGAACCTCCAAAACCACACATGCGTAGTTGTGATGGGCTAGGCCCATGGTCTGTGTAACTTTAGTGGGCTTAGCAAACCTCCAAACGGGCCGTAAACCTCTTCACACAGCTTCCTCCCAGTTCGCCGGCGGATCCCCCCGTCTCCATCTGCCGCCGTCAGCCCGTCGCCTCCTCCTCCCTTCGCCGCTTTCTCCCGCCGCCACTGCATCCTCTGTCGCTCCCGCGGCTACGCATGACGCATGTACGCTCGTCACCGCTGCCGCGTGGCCGCCTCTGCGATGACCGTTTTCGAGGTCACGTGCGACCTCAGTCGCTGCCGTCGGAGGATCCCACGAATTCACTAGCGGGGCGGCGACGGAGAGGTGCCAACCTCTTGTAACCTTGTCCACGCCTCGCATGGATGTTCTCCGACCACCCTAGTCGTACGGCTGCCTCTGTCCTCTCCTCGGCGAGTCAAGCAGCAGCCTGTTCATCGTCCCTGTCAAATTGGCCGCCTTCGCCGTGAACATGAAAACGAGACACGCTCTATGTTTATTGCATATTGCTTTGTGTTTTGTGAATCGAGGTATGGGATGGAGTATTCGTAAATCTACACCTTTCGTGTTTGTCAACGATCTTTACTGCAAATTTTCCTTTTTCTTTTTACCCAGATCAACTGGGGGTGAAAGAATAGCACCAGGAACCATGCCTCTGAATGCTGGATAAGCGAGTGGAAATCGTTGGTGGTACATTCTCTCTTTTTCGAAGACCAATTTGCAGCATTCGGCCCCTCTATGGTGTTGGATCCATTTTGGGGATCTTTATGGCCCTAGTGCAGACAACTCATTTGACAGGAGTCACTTGAATCCAAACTAGACCAGCAAAGGTATGCATTTTTATGGTATGTGCATTCCCTTTCCTCTGCTGCGGTATGTTTTCACAAGTTTGGCTAGCGAGATCGGAATAGGATCGAGGCTTAAGTCTAGTTTCTTAGGTTCATGTCTTAAACTTTGTATTACCTTGTGGTAGAGTACGGTCTAAGTACTACAGATCTGTATTGAACGGCTTTACTCATTTATTTGTGTATGTTGGAAGCTGGAATTTTATATTCCGTAATCTAAAATAAATGTTTCACATCATGCATAGTGCCGACAAATGCTTTGAAGCAAGTGCACCGCTGTATGAACTATTGTTATGATTGTCTGGTGTTCTTTAAAGTAGCTATTTTATTTTATCTACATAAAAGAGCCTGCTTGTTTCATATACCAAGGCTGCAAAAGCTTGATGTTTTTGTTTTTGGTTTGGCCAACTTGACTTATTCTAGATCATCAAATTCAACTGTATACTTTGGCAGTAAAAGGGCTATGCTTTATTTGATTCACTGATACACAGGATCTTGTGGCATGAAATGAATCTTGCCATCTAGTGATGCTAGAGCAATCTGATACCAGATGTGATGGTAGTGTTGGTGGGTAATATGATCTTCACGTAACCCTGAACTCTAGACCACAGGGATAGCCAGCGATGGCCTCTGCGAGCGCAAGATAGGAAGAAAACAAAGAGAGAATAGATTGATTTCTTTCCTGAGAGCTGCTGTTTACAATCAGCCATATATATAGGCCGGTAGCTGTGATATCCTAGCAAATCGTAAGTCTAATCGAACTAGGTAACAAACTAAGGAAATCTGATATCCTTCCGCAGATGACCAGGTGCATCCGTGGCATCTAGCCATGTCCCTGTTGCGCCTCCGAGTCCACGGCTCATGCGGTCTTCTTGTGCTGACACTCATACGTGCGTCCACACATGACACATGAGGAGCAAAACTAGGACAATTTCAGAGCCATGATTCCTAGATCCACCAAAACCTGACAAGTATCCACCTTAGGACCAGCATCTTTATCATGCATCTCATCTCCACCCTTATCCTTACTAGTATTCTCAAGGATAGGTATCGCCAAACTGAAAAAATTCTCACCACCCTTCTTATCCTTATTAACAAATTTAACATTCTCTTTGTTAAAAAAAAACAAATTTAACATTCTCATGAAAAGGTATCACCTTGAGTTTGAGAAGCAATATTGGGTATTGCATTCCTCCTGCATCTCCTTCCTATGTCAGCAGAGGGATTTCTCCTCTATTTCTGGCTTCATGTTGTTCTTGTCTCCCTTGACCTTCTTCGCCTCCTGATCCCATTTGCTCCGATACACATTTTCCTCTTCGTTGGGCATCTTCTCCCTTGTGATTCCACACACACATAGTCGGAGCGGCCAGAGTCTGGCACTGAACAAAATCACATGGCAAATGATCTTTGCTCTGAACAAAATCTGGCCATTGCCGTGACCTTCCTCATAACCGCGACGTGCACACTGCATCATGACGATTCTTGCTGGCTCAACACGAATCACATGGCAAATGATCTTTGCTCTCCAACAATGGAAGTCCAACATCAGCTGTGTTCACCTCTCTTGGAGTTTGGTCATTCATGGTTGTGCTATGTCCAAGGCTCTGAGTTCAAGTTGTTCCATGGAGATGGCAAATGAGCAACCATTATTGCAGACACGTCAAATGTCTATCGTATTTACATGAGCAGTCCTCTTTGAGTCATTGTATTAACTCTTCTGTTGTGCCTAGGGAGCTTCAAGAATGTTCTTTGGGCAAGAAGTCCCCAATCTATGTACCAATGTAACCACTGGTATATATGAGTGTGTTTTATCAAAAATAAAACAACGGAAGTCGAACTCCAAAAGTGACTCAAGCATGGTAATGGAGAAGGGGGCAGGGCTAACCCTAGAATTTTCTGGAAAGAACAGAATGAGCTACGGGTGCAACGATGTGGGTAAACTCATAGGTCACATTTTAGTCTCGGATTAGGATATTAATAGTGAAAATAATTTTTTTAAGGATTCCACAAATGGAAATGAGTTTTCATGATTTACTGCTCTGAATTCGCTTTTTCTTATTCCTCTTTCTCTTCCATCATGCATGGCTTCTATCCTCTTGCTAGTGACCTTCTTGATCCTACTTTGTGTGAAGACTGAAGAGAAGCAAGCTAATCAATGTCTCACTTCACAACTTCAGCGCTCCACCATGAGGTCACATTTTAGGGATTAACTCTACCAATACCAGCACCATGAGGTTACTTCGCGGATGGTTTGCACAAGTTACTGACGGGCTTGATCTACAGAACATCCGTGAGTGTCGAGGAGTAAAAAGCAGTACACAAGTTTGTCTGGAGAAATTTCGCTCCATCGAGAGTGAGGTTCTTCGGATGGCTGCTGGTGCAAAATAGAATCCAGAGCAGGGATAATCTCAAGAAGAAAACAATCGTGGAAGATGCGTGTTGCGAACTTTGCGGAGAAAGAGAGGAGACTGTGGATCATATCGTCTCTGGCTCTGTCACACCCGGTTTTCTAAAGAACAAAACCAGGCTAATCATATGTGTGCCCAGGAAGTCCACACATATGCCAGAATGAAAAAGTATCAGAAACAATGTTATTATATAACGTATACATAGCTACATTAACACTTACATCAGAGTATCGCGGAACGGTGACTAAACTTCAGGCTCCATTCTTCTCAGGGACGGCTGACTGGGGGTAACATATGCCTAGCACTTCTAGTCTTCTGGAAACTCAACTACACATTTGTCCTTCTTCCGAGTAGCATCTTACTACACACTAGAGTGTGGGGGAAATAGCAAGAGTGAGTCCATGTCGAACTCAACAAGTATAACACAGGGTTCATGAGGCTCAAAAAGGCTTGACACTGTTTGACTGCGTTTAGCTTTTAATCATTATATAATTAGCAATTAAGTAGCATAAGGTATTCCAATTCCCATTAATGAACCAATGATCAATTGCAATAACGATAATGAATAGCATTAACATGAGCATAATAATAACAACAGTAATTAAACATGATATAACAATGGTGATCATCTATCTGTAAATGTTCCAAGGCCGCTCGTATCCATGAGCACGGCTAGTATACCAGTTTTTAACTATGCGCAGAGGTGTACACTTTCACTGTGAGTCATGATTTCCAAATGCATGGGTTTGCAAGGCCCAGAACATTGAAAACCATATAAAGCCATTCAAAAGTTCGTCTAACAAGTTAGGGCCATTAGATTCACTCGGCAGGCAGATGTAGAACCCCCCTTCCCAGTGGCACAACAACCGCAGCCTATACACACTAAGGACAGGGGCTCGCCCTACACCCAACGTGGCAAGCCGTTCTTACGCCATTTAAGGTAACCACTAACAAGCTAGAAAAGGTCCTTTAAGCAACTAAAGCCAGAGCCATATAGCCCTCACAGCTGTACTGTATGTCCCGGATGATCACGTACAGATAAGTCCTTATGGAGAGAAACTAGAGCAACAATATAACCCCTTGCTCTAGCCCCCTTTTCAACAGTAATAAAATCATCATTAAAGGTTGATTGCTTAATCCATTAATCAAAATTACAAGATCATTGTTCATGATTAAGCACTAGCAAAAGCTACCCAAATGCACAACCCATAGGTGACAAGGAAACAAGATATCAATAGCTAAGTTATAATCTCTAAGGTTGTCAAGGAAGACACATGCATATGTATGATAATTTCAATGAATAGGACAACAAGGATAGTCCCATGTTATACTTGCCTTGATCAAAGTTCTCCGATAGATACTGCTGGTCCGGCTTAAAATAATACTCCTAATCGTCGTAGTACTGCTCACCGTCTAAATTCGATCACCAAGCATCAACGTACAAACATTCCGAGCAAACATACACGAAGCAAACAAAAGATACAATTAGAACAGTACACCAACAGTAGAAAAACATTTAGGAAAGCTTACAAATCTATTCTACACGTTACTACGATCACACAGACGTAAAGATCACAAAAATCGGACTTAAAACGTGAAAGTTATGAATTTTCTAAGATTTCCTATAGATAAATAATTACTTTAATATAAACTCGAAAATTAAATTTTCTAAACCTACTGTACAGCTACACTAACATGTAGAGCTCGCAAATACGAACCTAACGCAACTTGAACGGGTCAAATCGGAGTTAAAACATGGAAGATATGGCCTAAACAAAATTGTATGTATATATGTATTTCTATTGTATTTCGGGATTTGTTTTACTAAAGAAAAACGGCCACAAATCATATCATGACATCAAACTAGTGCAACGAGAACAAACTAATTTTAAAAAGAACAAAACAAATATTTAAAATATATCATAGATGTAGTACGGCATTTAGGATGGTCAGAAAAATAACATATAGATTAGTTATAGAATTTGTAGGAGTTATTTAAAAAGGCACGGTGGTTAAGATTGAAAAGGAAGGGATATGTTTGCCGAACCACGGATCATAGCAGTAGCAGTTGTTTGCTGTTCCACGTCGTCAACAGCAGGTTGAATTACGGCTTGCTAGTCTTCACGTGGCCAGGTAACCCACTACTAGAGGAGCGGCACTGTATCCGCTGTAAGCCCCATATCCTCCTCCAAGTGCCTGGGAGCCGCCATAACTTGCATAGCTGATTCTTTTCACAAATTTGTGGATCAGAAAACCATGTCTCGTCAACCGTGACCTCAGGAGTCCTTGGCTTCTCGTTGAAGGAAACAGCAGCCATAGATGATGTGACAACCATTTTTTTTAATAGAAGCTTTCTTGCATGAACCAAGAACATTGAGTGTTCCCTTAACCGCTGGGGCAAGTAACTCAGCCTTAGGATCCTTGACATTGTGATAAAAGGGAGAGGCAGTATGGAACACGGTGTCGCATCCATGAACTGCAGCGTCAAAAGAACCCTCTTCTAGCAGGCTAGCTTTAAATAAGTGCAGCCTATCCTTAGCTCCATCCAGCGCAGTCAGGTGCAATGTTTTCTTTGGGTCAGCGGTGTCCCGCACGGTGGCGCGGACGGTGTAGCCGCGGTCGAGACGAGTCCAGGCGGCGGGCGGCGACAGCGGCGGCGGCGACAGCGGCGGCGGCAACAGCGGCGGCGACGGCAATAGCGGCGGCGGCAACAGCGGCGGCGACGGCAATAGCGGCGGCGGCGACAACAACGGCGGCGGAAAACAGGGCTAACAGGCAGGCCGGACATATATATAGGGAGGAAGACTCTCCACCTTCATGTCAACTAGCGATATGGTGCTAATTGACGTTGCACCCTCCATCTTTACTAATAGGCCTAATTAATTATTAAAGCCCATTAGTAAATAAATGAATAGACATTTAGGATTATTGCACACAAGCTTTGGTGGAAAATAAGATATTTATTATTTTCGGAATTAATTAATTTCGTGGATAAAATAATTCTAGAAAAGTCCAGAATTATTATTTAAGCCGCGAAAAATACTCCGAAAGCTCCGAAAATTCGAGGGAATTTTCTAGAGACATTATGGAACATGAGGAACCCAAATAAAGTATTTGGAGCTTATGAAAAGATGGATGAAGAGATCAAGGAAAAAGATTAAGCTCACGGAAATTAGAATTTTGAATGCAGAAAATACCAAAAAGTTTTCCGATGAGAAGTAAACGTCGTCCTATGATATTTTGAAAATAATAGCACTCACCAACACCAAAGACAAGCATCACACAAACAACACATTATCGAATTAATATGAAAAAGTTTAAAACCACAATTTTCTATATTTAAATTAACAACAACTTAACTTATCTAATAAATTTATTCAAATATTGAAATCATTTATTTTATTTAGTATTTTTCATGCACAACCCAAAATAGAAAATTTTGGGTGTGACAAATCTACCCCACTTAACAGGAATCTCGTCCCGAGATTTGAAGAGACTAGGGAGAAGGATAAAATTGATCTGCAAATCTTCACTCTTCTCTGATCAACTCTTATCCAATGATGATGCCACAAGCTCAAAACCCACTTTGTAAAGGTATCCTTAAGGCCCTTACGATCCTCGTAGATGGTTCTAACAGGTTACCAACCCTGAGAAAAGATACTTGCGCTCGATAGTGACTTTGCAACCATGCAGATAGCTGATGCTTCCAGGTGACGAAATAGAATGTATAAAACCTCCATCTTGTATCGTCTTTTAGTTTGGTAACTCCCCTTAAGAAGAGATCAATTGGAGAACACCAATGGATATATTGCATTTGTTTCTGATTGATAACTACCATCATGTCCTTCTATCATATCAAAGAGACTCATGAGAATATGCAAGAACAAGTAACCTGCACTTCCTTGCGAGCAGAAAAATGGCAGTGCAGAAATATAGTTATAACTCGAGTTCTACGAATCCAATGATATTATAGCTTATACCGTTGGAAAGCTTATCAAATTTACTACAACTTCCTTATAGAACACTTCTCCAGATTCTGCAGTTAAGGTAGTCGAAAACTGTGCACAACAGAAACTATTCCAGGTTGCTGACAGCACAAATGCGTCGCCTTGTGATTTTCATAACTCCCAAATCATAATAGCTATCAGGACGGTTCTTACCGTCAGAGAAAGATATTGAAGTCTACTATTGTCCAGAATTTATCCATGATTTTTAGGCGTCCAAAAATAGAGATATAAGCTAAAGAAGACAGACTGTTCTAAAAAGACAGGATAAGGTAGGAACAAGATTCAGAGAGACTAGAGAGATCGATGACACTAATCTTCAAGTCTTCATGCTTCTTTGATTTGCGTTGATGAGATATAAGACATAGATCAAGGATAGCCAAAAAATGACAAGAAAGATAAGGTTTGATCTTCAGTTCTTCGTACCTCGTCGCTTGAGATTGTTGATGGTAGCGGACACTACCCCACTTAACAAAGATTTTGTTCCACCTAGCAATGTCATTGAAGGCAACACTCTCTTTAAGGCTTGCTGCTAATGATAAGTCCTTCACTTAAAACTTACTAAACATACTTGATATGAGGGTGATGTCATCTAAGCTTTCCATGAAACTAACTATAGATTTCCAACATCTCCTTCCTATGTCGTCCATGCTAACTTGTATAGAGTATGTTGAATTGAATGTTGAACTCCCAACTGATGATAACTTAAAGTGAAGACTAGTCCTGACGAATACCCGAGCTTCTTGTAGACGATCCAACAAAGAACTGATCCCAACCAAACAACACTAGCACATGAGTAGACTTCCAATCATAGAGATAACCACTTCTTCCAAGTGAAGCACTAGGACATACGAAACCTTCATCCTGCAACACTCACAACTTTGCTACCCCTTAAAAAAAGAAACTAGGGGACACCAAAGTAACTTGCATATCCTTTTATACTAGATAACCATAATCATCTCTAATGTAAGATTCCAAGGCAAATCAATGAGATTCAAAGATATCCAATGATATATTCACTTATACAAGATAAGGAAGTAATGCAGAAAATTTCTAGGCGAATTCCAATTTAGCAGTCCAGTAAATCTGACATATCTTGAGATACAAACATCCGATTAAGGCGATCTTTATATGGTTGGAAAGCTTATAAAATTATCTACAACTTTTATTCACAACACTTTTCCAGATTCTGTCCATAAGTTAGTCAAAAACTGAACTTAACCGAAACTGTTTCAGGATTCCAGACTGTGCAGTGACCCCAACTTGGAATAGGTATATCTCTTAGCTCATAATAGATAATAAGGTAAGTCTAGTGGGTTTGGAAAGATACAGAAGTCTAGTTATTCCCAGTAAAATTTCATAAATTTCTCATGTCCATATCTTGAGATATAACAGAAACATTGCAGACTGCTATAGAAATCAGCATGCGGAGTATTACGTAAAACCTACCCCACTTAACATGGATCGAGCTACTCCTCAAGACTTATACCTTTCGAGCCACCTTTGAAACACGAGAACAAGGCAACACACAAGCAATACATCAAGCAAAACAAGCACACATCACATCATCAGTACTACACGTGCTGCTTCAACAATGGTGGTCATCCTAAGGGAAAAGTATGGATGATGAAAGGCCATCGAACTTTTGAAAAAGGTGAGATCAGAAAACTTTTAGTAAAAACAACATGAAACAAAATCCAATGGAGTAAGAAATAATAGCTCAAAGGAAGCTATCAAGGAGGAGATACAATAGGACAAGGAAGAGGAAATAGTCAAAATCAATTAGTCAAGGGATGACAAAATAGTTTTATAGTAAAATGAGTTTTAGAATACGTCCAGTGCTACTTGGCATACGTCCTACAGTCAACACCGCTCTGATACCACTCTGTCACACCCGGTTTTCTAAAGAACAAAACCAGGCTAATCATATGTGTGCCTAGGAAGTCCACACATATGCCAGAATGAAAAAGTACCAGAAACAATGTTATTATATAACGTATACATAGCTACATTAACACTTACATCAGAGTATCGCGGAACGGTGACTAAACTTCAGGCTCCATTCTTCTCAGGGACGGCTGACTGGGGGTAACATATGCCTAGCACTTCTACTAGTCTTCTGGAAACTCCACTACACCTTTGTCTTTCTTCCGAGTAGCATCTTACTACACACTGGAGTGTGGGGGAAATAGCAAGAGAGAGTCCATGTCGAACTCAACAAGTATAACACAGGGTTCATGAGGCTCAAAAAGGCTTGACACTGTTTGACTGCGTTTAGCTTTTAATCATCATATAATTAGCAATTAAGTAGCATCAAGGTATTCCAATTCCCATTAATGAACCAATGATCAATTGCAATAACGATAATGAATAGCATTAACATGAGCATAATAATAACAACAGTAATTAAACATGATATAACAATGGTGATCATCTATCTGTAAATGTTCCAAGGCCGCTCGTATCCATGAGCACGGCTAGTATACCAGTTTTTAACTCTGCGCAGAGGTGTACACTTTCACTGTGAGTCATGATTTCCAAATGCATGGGTTTGCAAGGCCCAGAACATTGAAAACCATATAAAGCCATTCAAAAGTTCGTCTAACAAGTTAGGGCCATTAGATTCACTCGGCAGGCAGATGTAGAACCCCCCTTCCCAGTGGCACAACAACCGCAGCCTATACACACTAAGGACAGGGGCTCGCCCTACACCCAACGTGGCAAGCCGTTCTTACGCCATTTAAGGTAACCACTAACAAGCTAGAAAAGGTCCTTTAAGCAACTAAAGCCAGAGCCATATAGCCCTCACAGCTGTACTGTATGTCCCGGATGATCACGTACAGATAAGTCCTTATGGAGAGAAACTAGAGCAACAATATAACCCCTTGCTCTAGCCCCCTTTTCAACAGTAATAAAATCATCATTAAAGGTTGATTGCTTAATCCATTAATCAAAATTACAAGATCATTGTTCATGATTAAGCACTAGCAAAAGCTACCCAAATGCACAACCCATAGGTGACAAGGAAACAAGATATCAATAGCTAAGTTATAATCTCTAAGGTTGTCAAGGAAGACACATGCATATGTATGATAATTTCAGTGAATAGGACAACAAGGATAGTCCCATGTTATACTTGCCTTGATCAAAGTTCTCCGATAGATACTGCTGGTCCGGCTCAAAATAATACTCCTAATCGTCGTAGTACTGCTCACCGTCTAAATTCGATCACCAAGCATCAACGTACAAACATTCCGAGCAAACATACACGAAGCAAACAAAAGATACAATTAGAACAGTACACCAACAGTAGAAAAATATTTAGGAAAGCTTACAAATCTATTCTACACGTTACTACGATCACACAGACGTAAAGATCACAAAAATCGGACTTAAAACGTGAAAGTTATGAATTTTCTAAGATTTCCTATAGATAAATAATTACTTTAATATAAACTCGAAAATTAAATTTTCTAAACCTACTGTACAGCTACACTAACATGTAGAGCTCGCAAATACGAACCTAACGCAACTTGAACGGGTCAAATCGGAGTTAAAACATGGAAGATATGGCCTAAACAAAATTGTATGTATATATGTATTTCTATTGTATTTCGGGATTTGTTTTACTAAAGAAAAACGGCCACAAATCATATCATGACATCAAACTAGTGCAACGAGAACAAACTAATTTTAAAGAGAACAAAACAAATATTTAAAATATATCATAGATGTAGTACGGCATTTAGGATGGTCAGAAAAATAACATATAGATTAGTTATAGAATTTGTAGGAGTTATTTAAAAAGGCACGGTGGTTAAGATTGAAAAGGAAGGGATATGTTTGCCGAACCACGGATCATAGCAGTAGCAGTTGTTTGCTGTTCCACGTCGTCAACAGCAGGTTGAATTACGGCTTGCTAGTCTTCACGTGGCCAGGTAACCCACTACTAGAGGAGCGGCACTGTATCCGCTGTAAGCCCCATATCCTCCTCCAAGTGCCTGGGAGCCGCCATAACTTGCATAGCTGATTCTTTTCACAAATTTGTGGATCAGAAAACCATGTCTCGTCAACCGTGACCTCAGGAGTCCTTGGCTTCTCGTTGAAGGAAACAGCAGCCATAGATGATGTGACAACCATTTTTTTTAATAGAAGCTTTCTTGCATGAACCAAGAACATTGAGTGTTCCCTTAACCGCTGGGGCAAGTAACTCAGCCTTAGGATCCTTGACATTGTGATAAAAGGGAGAGGCAGTATGGAACACGGTGTCGCATCCATGAACTGCAGCGTCAAAAGAACCCTCTTCTAGCAGGCTAGCTTTAAATAAGTGCAGCCTATCCTTAGCTCCATCCAGCGCAGTCAGGTGCAATGTTTTCTTTGGGTCAGCGGTGTCCCGCACGGTGGCGCGGACGGTGTAGCCGCGGTCGAGACGAGTCCAGGCGGCGGGCGGCGACAGCGGCGGCGGCGGCAACAGCGGCGGCGACGGCAATAGCGGCGGCGGCAACAGCGGCGGCGACGGCAATAGCGGCGGCGGCGACAACAACGGTGGCGGAAAACAGGGCTAGCAGGCAGGCCGGACATATATATAGGGAGGAAGACTCTCCACCTTCATGTCAACTAGCGATATGGTGCTAATTGACGTTGCACCCTCCATCTTTACTAATAGGCCTAATTAATTATTAAAGCCCATTAGTAAATAAATGAATGGACATTTAGGATTATTGCACACAAGCTTTGGTGGAAAATAAGATATTTATTATTTTCGGAATTAATTAATTTCGTGGATAAAATAATTCTAGAAAAGTCCAGAATTATTATTTAAGCCGCGAAAAATACTCCGAAAGCTCCGAAAATTCGAGGGAATTTTCTAGAGACATTATGGAACATGAGGAACCCAAATAAAGTATTTGGAGCTTATGAAAAGATGGATGAAGAGATCAAGGAAAAAGATTAAGCTCACGGAAATTAGAATTTTGAATGCAGAAAATACCAAAAAGTTTTCCGATGAGAAGTAAACGTCGTCCTATGATATTTTGAAAATAATAGCACTCACCAACACCAAAGACAAGCATCACACAAACAACACATTATCGAATTAATATGAAAAAGTTTAAAACCACAATTTTCTATATTTAAATTAACAACAACTTAACTTATCTAATAAATTTATTCAAATATTGAAATCATTTATTTTATTTAGTATTTTTCATGCACAACCCAAAATAGAAAATTTTGGGTGTGACAGGCTGTCCCTTCACGGCCAGTTTTTGGAGCCGTGGGAGTGGCGATGGATCACATTGCCCCTGTTAGCGAACTGTGGAACTCCAGGCTCCCGGTCCCGGACTCAGTGGCGCCAGTGACTGCGACGACCTTCATGCTTCTCTGCTAGTGGGAGCTCTGGAAGCACCGCAACGGTGTGGTCTTCCGGGGGGAGCAGCACGACCTTCAGAGGCTGCTAGCTGCCTGCAGGAACTCTGCCTTGGCATAGAGCTGCCGTGTGCCGTGTCAACTTCGTCAGACTACTACGGTGTGGTGCCAAATGTTCCATATGTAACAATCTCTCCTACTTCTTCACTGATTTGTAATTGCTACGCTCAGGGTCCGCCCTGCCGGGCTATAGTCCTTCGCCGCCAGTTTTAACTGGAATCAGCGGTTAGTATATCAGGTGGGGACTCTTTGCAACCGCGCCCCCCCCCTCCCCCCCCCCCCGGTTGTTTCCTTTGAGAAAAAAAAACTCTACCATTTTAAGTCTTTATCGATAGGCTGGACATGAGTAATAAAAATATGTCAGAGTTCATGCATTGTTTTGCAAGCTAGATTGCACTGCCATCATTGGCACTCATCAGCTGTCGAACATTGCCATCAGAATGGGAAAATTGCTCTGTTACCTTGAGCAATATATGTGCCTTCAATCATGTATAGCATTTAAATTTAAAATGTTGCAGCTAGTGCTCTTTGTTACATGGAACAATATGAGCACGCTAATTTGTTATTTAAATTTGTGACTATTGCGCCTCTTTTGATTGTGTTTTTAAATATTTTTCCTGCTTGCAAGTATTTTTCTTTTTCTTTGGGAATATCCATGTACCTCAATGGCATATCTAACAGAGATTCACTGCTTGCAATTCTTGCAGTGGTGAGCACTGATTTCTTTCTTCCTTTCCTGGTTATGGTCAATATATTTGAGTTAAAAGGTTGCTACACTGCTTATATACAGACCTCCATGAATGATGGTTGCATGCAAGGTGAGATCATTTCTTTCAAATTCTGTCCGTTAGCAAATCTCTTGTTTGTTTGTTGGTCTTTATCTAAAAGCATAGTCAGTGCTAGGTAGACCAGATTAATCAATCCTATGGACTATGGTTTTAGGTGGATAATCTGTTGCTCGCACATATATGTTGGGCTAATTAACAATGCAACTGAAGTTGTATTCAAGTTTATGTTGGCCCATATAGAACAAGTGGCTGCTACGGTGGAGCAATGATGAGAACAAATCTTCATCTGTGGCTCATGTGAATTGGTTTAGACCCGGCTGCTCCTGTTGTTGTACCATGTGCATAAGTTGACATGCAGCGTACATAGACATCTAATCTAAAAATAGTTGGCGGCTCTCTGGCTCGCTGTCTGTTTTTGTGTAAGCATATAAGTAGTTTGGTGGCCTTAGTTTGGTTTGCCTTGGCTCCAGAGTCCAGTTGCATGGTACTTGGTGCGTCCTCCATCATATTTGCCCTAACTGGATCATGTATATATTGTGTCATAATTCAGCTAATACCTTGTTACTAGTAGTAGGAGTAACATTTTAGCTAAGCATGGCAAGTAGTAGTTTCATTTTGAGGTATGAAATTATATTTCAGGGCAAAGCTGCCACCGGTACCATTTTCCGTTTGTCAGTTAAATGCTATCAGCTTTGTGTATGACAGTGAGCAAAGTTTTTTGGCTGTTGTGTTTGAGAGAGAATGAAGAGAGCACCAGATCTGAGTCTTAAATAAAAAAAATGGATGCTAGCCGTGGAAAGGTTGGAGGAAACTTCTTTGGCAATTTGGTCTTATTTTGGTCAAACTCAGGCTGAATCCATCAGTTGTGGCTGCTGATGCCATTTTTCTTTGGGAGAGGGAATCCAACTAACCCAATTGCTGACTAACACTCTTTGACTTTTTCTCTCCTGTCTTGAGAAGATCGTTTAAAATCGGATCAAGCACAAGATGAACTACTAGGCACCACTACCCAAGCATGGACCAGTAATATAAAAACCTGAAATCTGAATTGGTTGTAGAAAACGATGCAGATAGCTAGGCATGTTATTTCGTCAGCGCTGATGCAGGGGCAGGGCAGGGCGAAGCAGTTGCTGCTATTGAACCACCGTCTCCATGTGACCGTACTGCTAGCCTGCTAGCTCATCCATTACATATCTGATATGCCAGCGGCCATGCATCACTGGATTCTCTACTGATATTTGTATAATAGATATAACTGGATTATTGGCAGCGTTAATATAATATGATGAATGGTGATTCTGTCTGTAGTATTGATTGCATCCCTGTTTGACCTTAGTTTTTGTTGGAATTCTTAATGATTTTCAACACCTCGGCTAACTAGGAATCACATGAAGCACAGCTTTTTAGCATTATTTGGTCTGATAGATATACTAAAAGGAACACTTGCTCAACTCAGCTCTTTATATGCTTTCTATAGAAGTTGGGCTATCCTTATAGTTAAGAAAGAAGGAACACTTGCTCGTAATGTAACACTTGGTGTATGTGGAAATTGAATCGAGGTGCTTGGCATGAAATTCATACAACAACATAATCTGGAAACGGACTTGTATTAGTAGGGCATGAAAAATGAGGGCATCTAGCAACAGAGCTGGTTCATCTGTTCAATCTAGAAACAGAGAAAATTCAGACGTTGGGTGGATGGGAAAGCAAGCTATTGACAATTGACGACTCCTTTCGATTTTGTGCAGTGCATGTGCAATGCTAGAAAGACAAACTTAAGAGTATGTATGTATGTACGTACGTACGTATGTATGTATCACTACTATACTATTCAGCTGCTGAATCCTGAATGAATGAATGAACAGCTTTTTTTTTAGGATAACCGGAGTTTTATATTATTAGCGTGCATGAAAGGGAAAGGAGCACAAAAGGGTACACGTGACCTTGCAGAAGCTGCGAATTAACAAAGGAAATCGAAAATTAGTCATGAGTAATATATTTGAAGCCAAAAAATAGCAGTTGTGCTAGGCAGCTCTAACTCCGAGGAGAGATGAAGCGCTGTATATATTGAATTTGTGAAACTCAAACTCTAGATTCAATTTAATTTAAGTAGAATATACAAAGTCTGTACATTATAGTGTACATATATATTCTATTGTTCCGATGAAGTAAGTAAAGCCCCTCTTCCCATTTTGATATTACTACCAATATACGAAAAAATTTAAGAGAGAGCGCTTGCTTGACTCGTGTGTTTATATTGTGTGATGTGAATAAAAGTAGTGTGTTTGCCTACGTGTTGATTAGTAGTATATATAGTCAATGAATTGTGAGGTATACCGTATACATTTCTACGCAGGGATATTCGGACGTACATATATAACGTGTGGGTGTGGCGAACCAAGTCTATAGGTTGGCGGACTTTCTTTGCATTTCATTTTCTCTTCTCTAGAAGCATACACACGACGTACGGTACTTCACCTCCAAGATTGAAGACAGTGTGTGGTGTGGTGTGTGTTAGAATTAATTTGCCTAGCCATGTGTTGTGAAATACAGTAAGGTCTTGTTTAGGAGTTGTCGTATTCACCTCATTCACACGTGTTAGAGTGGATTGATGCGAATCTGACTACATCAAAACATAGCCTAATTAGCAAAACGGAAGGGGCCTCTTAATGGAAAACGGGTGAAGGGGGATTTCCATTTCCAGCCTTGTTTGATATATGTGTATCCCCTTCAACATATGGATTGAGCCGAATACATGCACATTTAAATAAGGCCTCCTGTGGATCGGAGGTCAAGACATGCGTATGTAGTCTGTACTCTGCCATGGATGATGACGATGAACGGACGGAAACAGAGATTCCAGTAATCTCCAACTAACACGTAACTGAATTTGACTCTAGAAGAGGAGAATGAAGCGAGAGGGTGACCAAGGGACACGACGCGTATGCATACAAGGAATTTGAATTTTATTTGTAGCGATGGCCATGCTCCCATTTCTTTTCTATTTTCTATAATATATAAGACGTGTACTCCATCAGCCAACGATTCAGAATCGTTACTAATCTTTAATTAACCAACACCTAATTTAAAAATTGTAAAATTTATACCATGAATTTGATACTGTTGGATTTACATTCGGAGACACTGCTTGCATATGACATCAGATTAAACATTTTAATATTATCATGATATCTTCTCCTTCGGCAATTGTTTGTTTCGTGCCCAATATTGTGTGTTACAACTCTTTATAGTGAGTTAATAAGTGGGCCGTTATTGTACTATATATTATACGCGATTCTCATCCATGATGCCAAACTATGAAGTTATAGATTTAGATCACTAATGTGTCTATTTACTCCAATCCTAATCCAAAAGCAGCAGCAATGCCACAACTCAGTTGATATTATCCTGTAGCGTAGAATTCGACATATTGATGCACATGGTAGTGATTCCTAAACTATTACCTGATTCTTGTCCAGGCCCTCAAACTACAAAATACAAATCTAGCTCCCTCAGATAACTAACTAATTACTCTAATCTCGATTCAAAGCAGTCATACCACATCCTCAAAGTTGATATAGTAATTCAATATGGAACCCAATATGTTGGACTATAGCAACCCATTTCACAACCCCTCCTCTACCTCATGTTTCTCTTTCCTCTCTCGTGTCTCCTCATCACTCGCTGCCTCGTCATGTTGTCTATGTGTCACATGTCTTTCTCTTTGTCCTTGCCTCCCAAGGCTCCCTCCACCTTTTTTCGCTCACTTATGCTCAAGTGCCATGCTTTCTCCTGGTTTGAGGTGGACGTGCTCATAGGTGCGTTGAGCATGCTCACGCGCACGCTGGTGGGCCACTGGTAGGTGGATCCATGCGTATAGCCGCATGGAAGACAGAGTGGAATTCTAGCGACAAGAGGAAGATGAGTTATGAAAGGGGAAATGAGCTGAGACTATATGGATAGACACGTTAGGATGTAGGTGTGCCAGTTGCTTTAGAGCTACAACCTGTTCACTTGAGCTTTCAGCCACTTATTTTCAGCCAGCTAGCAGTGTTTTTCTCTCACATAAATCAGTCAACAATACTTTCAGCCACTTATTTTCAGCCCTAGCAGTTGCTCTTAGGATTTAGGTATTTAAATGGTTTAGGGGATGTTTGGTTCCCAGCCACCATACGCCACCACCATAATGAAGGCTACCAGAGTAATTGTTGTTGTTGTTTCGTTGGTACTTTAGTGTTGCAGCCATAAACTTTTTCTAGTGTAAATTGCTGCCACAGTTGTGATGCCAAAAATCTCCGCCAGTGTGTGGCAGTGCCACAAATGGAGTGTGGTTGGTTGTGTGAGGCTAGGAACCAAACATCCCCTTAATAAGCAATATCTAGAAAACCTAATAGTTTGGTGGACTTGATAAGAAACGTGTAATAAGGACCCACCTATCAGATTTCACGGTAGACTGTTGCGTCAACTATATGGCTATGGTGTAGATGCTGCATATGAATGTTAGGTTAATTAGACATATTATTCATATAAAGATCTAAATTTGTAATTTTGTAGTTTGATATTTGGAACATGGTGGATGAAAATCAATCCCATATACTTCTCGGTCTCAAAAAGAATGTAATCCTACATTTTCAAACCTTGTGTCAAAAAGAATGTAATTCTAGAGTTAGAGATCACCTTTTTCAATGGGACACACCTATTTAAAATACCTAAAAACTACCACACTCTATCCATCCATGAGAAGAACATTTCAGGAACCAACCATTTCTAGAATGACAGAGGAGAGGCAAATGCGTCATTTTACACCTATACTGATCTTATCTTGAAAATCAAGGTTTACATTTTTTTTTTGGGACGGCTAGAGACGAAGTTAGGTAAGGCAGAATTATCCGACCCCCGATTGGGATAAACAATCTGCCTCCAGCCTTTTTCTTTTTTTTAAAAAAAATAAATGATCGGATTTCAATCAAGTTGAGATTAACCAACTTATTTGTGTGGCAGGTATCTTCTACTTCTAGAAGATTGGAAAAGGGAGAGGAAGAGAGAGCCGTCGCATCGCAACAAACAGGCAGCGTGAAGACTAGGAATTCTTGGCGGGCGGGGCCGCCGGGCAGGTGGGTAAGGGGGAGGCAAGTCAACCATGACTGAGGGAGAGGGAGAGGGAGAGGGAGAGGGAGAGGGAGGAAGGGAAATAAAAACGAAACGATGGAAGGAAGGAAGGACGGACTCCAGATTCACATCCTTCCAAACCCATGAGCTGAATATGAGCATGAGGCAATGCAAAGCCACCTGCTGCGTCGCTCTGGGTCCCTGCCATTGGGTAGTTTGGTTTGTATGAGCAATTGACCGGGCGCGGCGGGCAGCGCAATGAGACGAGACCGCCGCGGGAGGGAGCTGAAGAGAGGACACAGCTAGGAGGGAGGCAGGCAGAGACCGGACCTGAAAGCGTAGACGCGTGAGACCAAACCACCAGCAACGACTAGTCCAATTCCTGCATCTGCATCCCCTCCCCTCCTCCCCTGACCCCTACCAACCCAAGAAATAAGGCCTGGACCCTGGAGGGAGCTGCAGGCCTTGGCCGGCCTGAACCTGAAGAAGAGAGAAGAGGCTCGTCTTCATGTATTATTCCTTGATTTGATTCAGTCTCCGCTGGCTGGCAAGGCAAACGCGGCCGGGCCGGGCTTCTTGGCTTGTGCGCGGAGCTTTCCAAGCAACAAGAAAGTTTTTTTTTTTACTACTACTACTACTACTGTATTTAGCTAGCAAGCATAAGTTGAAGGGAAGTGGTCCGATTTTATTTGCTAGCTTGTTGCTCTCTTCCCTTCCCTTTCCATCTGGGTTTGTGAGCTCAGCTTATCTCAGCCGCCCTCCCAATTCCTCCTCCTCAGCTTATCTCAGCAGCAGACCAGCAGTTGAGTTGTTGTATATATGGTATCCAGTTATTAGCTAAGGAGGGAGAGAGGGAACTAAAGGGAGCTCCTTTAGTTTTGATTTCATTCGGGAACAGGAATTGAATTCATTGGATTGATTTCATTCAAGGCGGCAGCGGCAGCGGCAGCAGCTTCTTCATTTGTATTTGTATTGTAACAACAAGAGTGACTTCCCGATACAGTACAGTACAGTACAATACAATGGCCGGCGAAGATGATGCCAACACCACCAACGGCAACGGGCGCCGGCGCCGCCGGACCCGGAGGTCCGCCGTGCGCCTCAGCAAGCTCTACAGCTACGCGTGCGGCCGCCGGCCCAGCGTGGCCGACGACCACTCCGTGTCCAGGATAGGAGGCCCAGGCTTCTCCAGGGTCGTCCTGGTCAACGCCGCCGCCGGTGAGCCTCCAGCAGTAGCTGACCTGCAGCAGCAGCAGCAGATCACCGCCTCCGGCAACTCCATCTCCACCACCAAGTACAACCTCTTCACCTTCCTGCCCAAGTCCCTGTTCGAGCAGTTCCGCCGTGTCGCCAACATCTACTTCCTCCTCTCCGCCGGCATCGCCTACAGCCCCCTCGCCGCCTACAGCTCCTCCAGCGCCATCGCGCCGCTCGTCATCGTCCTCGTCGCCACCATGATCAAGGAGGCAATCGAGGACTGGAGGAGGAACCAGCAGGTCCGTCGGTCCCGGGCTCCCGGCCGGTTAAATTACTAGTTTTCATTTCCATTTCTACCTGTTCTTTGCTATCCAACTTCGCTCAGGCTTAATAATTGCTTAATCGCTTCTTCTGTCAAATTAATCGATTATTAATTAATAATTACATAATAATACTCCAATAATAAACACGATATCTCATATCGAATGATTAATAATCCATCCCAGGACACGGAGGTGAACAACAGGACAACTCAGGTCTTCCAGCAGGGTGGGGATGGGGATGCTGTCTCTGCCTGGAGCTTCCGGGATGCCAAATGGAAGGACATCCGCGTGGGCGACATCGTCAAGGTTCACAAGGACGAGTTCTTCCCCGCTGACCTGGTCCTCCTCTCCTCCAGCTACGACGACGCCATCTGCTACGTGGAGACCATGAACCTCGACGGCGAGACGAACCTCAAGCTCAAGCAGTCTCTGGAGGTCACCTCCACCTCACTCCCGGATGACGACAGCTTCCGCAGCTTTGCAGGCGCCGTCGTCAGGTGCGAGGACCCCAACGCGCACCTCTACACCTTCGTCGGGAACATCGAGATCGACGGCCAGCAGCACCCTCTGTCGCCGCAGCAGCTCCTGCTCAGAGACTCCAAGCTCCGCAACACCGACTTCGTGTACGGCGTCGTCGTCTTCACGGGCCACGACACCAAGGTGATGCAGAACTCCATGAAGGTCCCCTCCAAGCGGAGCAACGTGGAGAAGAAGATGGACCGGGTCATGTACCTCCTCCTCTTCTCGCTCATCGTCATCTCCGTCGTCAGCTCTGTCTTCTTCGGCATTGCCACCGGAGACGACCTGCAAGATGGCAGGATGAAGAGGTGGTACCTCAGGCCTGACGACACTGAGATCTACTACGATCCAAACAGGCCAGCGGTGGCAGCGCTGCTCCACTTCTTCACGGCCATTATGCTCTACGGCTACTTCATCCCCATCTCCCTGTACATCTCCATCGAGATCGTCAAGCTGCTGCAGGCGCTCTTCATCAACAATGACATCCACATGTACCATCGCGAGACAGACACGCCAGCCCACGCGAGGACGTCCAACCTCAACGAGGAGCTGGGTCAGGTGGACACCATCCTCACAGACAAAACCGGGACTCTCACCTGCAACTCCATGGAGTTCATCAAATGCTCTATCGCTGGAACCGCGTATGGCCGTGGTATCACAGAGGTCGAGAGAGCAATGGCGAGGAGGAAAGGCGCCCCGGTGATCGCCAACCCTGCCAATATGGACAAGGACAATAATAGTGGCATTCAGCAGCAGCAGCATTTCCTGTCGTCGTCTGACTCCGGGGGTAATAATAATAAACCTGCAGTCAAGGGATTCAATTTCTTGGATGAGCGTGTCATGGGCGGCAACTGGGTTAACCAACCCCGCTCTGATGTCATCGAGATGTTCTTCCGGCTGCTGGCAGTCTGTCACACGTGCATACCTGAAGTCGATCAAGAGTCGGGCAAAATCTCATACGAAGCAGAGTCTCCTGATGAGGCGGCCTTTGTTGTTGCAGCAAGGGAACTCGGTTTCACGTTCTACAAACGCACTCAAACAGGCGTTTCTCTGCGTGAGTTAGATCCCTCGTCTGGGAAACAAGTCGACAGGTACTCACTCCTATGAGCTTCACTTTTCTTTCCTGGAAAAGTTTATTTCCTTGTTTGCAGTAGTATTAACCAAAAATAATCATGAGACAGTACTGTAGTAAAAAAACTACTTTTTTACTATCGATCTCTTTTCTTTGGGCAGGTCATACAAGATCTTGAATGTCCTTGAGTTCAACAGCGCGCGGAAGCGGATGTCAGTAGTAGTTAAGAATGGGGAGGGGAAAATATTTCTGTTTACTAAAGGAGCTGACAGGTATGTATCTTCAGTAATCTCTAATCGATCTGCTGGGATGTGTTAAAATTATTCTCTCTCTGTTAATTCATCTCGATATATATGTGCAGTGTAATGTTTGAAAGGCTATCAGGTTCGGAGAGTGCATACAGAGAAGTGACCCAACAGCACATAAATGAATACGCTGATGCTGGTTTGCGAACACTAGTTCTCGCGTACCGTGAGCTTAAGGAGGATGAATATGCATATTTCGACAGGAAGTTCACAGCAGCTAAGAATTCTGTCAGCACTGACAGAGATGAAAAGATCGATGAGGCTGCAGATTTGGTGGAGAGGGATCTTATCCTTCTTGGTGCTACTGCTGTTGAGGACAAACTACAAAAGGGGGTGAGTGAATCTTCTTCCAATTGGTAATCTGTGGCAATCTATCTAATAACAAGTCTCTTCAGTTTGCTCATATCCTCCGTTCTCTTTTTCAGGTGCCTGAGTGCATTGACAAACTTGCTCAAGCTGGCATCAAGATATGGGTGCTAACAGGTGACAAGATGGAGACTGCCATCAACATTGGGTAGGCATCACGCCATCTCTTAGCTTCTGACAGTTTTGGTACTGATGGAATGGAAATACTCCTACCCTACTTGGCAAATTTAGTGCACGTACTTATTAAAATATAACACTTTGTTTTCCCCCAGATACGCCTGTAGTCTATTAAGGCAGGGAATGAAGCAAATAACAATCACTCTGGAGACAGCAGATATCTTTGCGTTGGAGAAAGGCAGTGACAAGGCTGCCTTAACCAAGGTAGGGAGAATAATATATAGCTCTGTTTCTTCTAAAAATTAATATATAGCTCTGTTGACCTTATGCTATATTAATTGCAGGCATCAAAAGATAGCGTGGCACGGCAAATAAACGAGGGAAAGAAGCTTGTAAATGCATCTTCTGGTGAATCCTTCGCCTTGATCATTGATGGGAAGTCTCTTACATATGCACTGGAGGACGACACAAAGGACATGTTCCTCAATCTTGCAGTTGGTTGTGGATCAGTCATTTGCTGCCGTTCTTCACCCAAGCAGAAAGCTCTTGTAAGCTCTCAACTAATTAACCAGCATCTCGAATGAATCTTTCTTTTAATCATTCTCTCTTTTTTTGCCATTATTCTAATGAACTGGTGATATGCATGATTATGATGCAGGTGACTAGGCTTGTCAAAACCGGAACGGGTAAGGTCACATTGGCAATTGGTGATGGCGCGAACGATGTGGGCATGATTCAAGAGGCAGATATTGGTGTTGGGATCAGTGGCGCTGAAGGAATGCAGGTTTGTTGGTGCATGTGTGCTACTCAGTACTAGTTTCGTCTTGTGTCCAAAAGGAACCAGCTAGTTTGCATTGTGTTATAATCTAATCAGCTCCGATCGATATTGCTCTGCAGGCCGTGATGGCAAGCGATGTTTCCATCGCCCAATTCCGCTTCCTGGAGCGTCTGCTACTTGTCCATGGGCATTGGTGCTATAGCAGGATCTCATCAATGGTACTAGCTGTAACACTAACACACACGCATGTCATGTTTAGCTTTAAATTGAATATAATATATAGAATGCTCAGTCATCATCATATATATATGTGATCCTTGTACACTGAGGAAGAAGCTGATGAACGTCTTATGATTTGTTTGGCGGACAGATTTGCTACTTCTTCTACAAGAACATCACGTTTGGTGTGACCTTGTTCCTGTACGATGCGTACACGTCGTTTTCAGGCGAGCCTTTCTACAATGACTGGGCAATGGCGTGCTTCAACGTCTTCTTCACGTCGCTGCCTGTGATCGCCATGGGCGTCTTCGACCAAGACGTTTCTGCTCGATTCTGTCTCAAGGTACTGTATATGCATGTTCGAAACACTCAGATATGATGGATACGCCCGTTACTCATTGACTTGATATGGCGGTGCAATGCAATGCAATGCAGTTCCCGATGCTGTACCAGGAGGGCCCTCAAAACCTTCTGTTCCAATGGCGAAGGATCATCGGATGGATGTTGAACGGCGTGGCCAGCGCTGTGATCATCTTCTTCCTCAGCACGGCGTCGCTGCAGCACCAGGCATTCCGCAGCGGCGGGGAGGTGTCCGACATGGCGACGCTGGGCGCCACCGCCTACACGTGCATCGTCTGGGCCGTCAACCTCCAGATGTACATCACGGTGAGCTACTTCACCCTGGTGCAGCACGTGTGCATCTGGCTCAGCTTCGCCCTCTGGTACATCTTCCTCGCCGTGTACGGCGCCATCACGCCCAGCTTCTCGACCACCTACTACATGGTGTTCGTGGAGGCGCTGGCGGGCGCGCCGTCCTACTGGGTGGTCACCCTGCTGGTGACCGCCGCCGCCCTCGTCCCCTACTTCACCTACGCCGTCGTCAAGTCGTGGTTCTTCCCGGACTACCACAACAGGATCCAGTGGCTGCGCCACAGAGAGAAGGCAAAGGCCCACCCTGACCCGGAGACCAGCGCCGACGTGGAGCTCAGCCAGGTCCTGCGCCAGTTCTCCGTGCGCTCCACCGGCGTTGGTGTGTCGGCTCGCCGTGACGCCACGGCGGTGCTTCGTCGCCTCAATGTGGATCATTCACAGTCACCCACCCCAGGTGTCGTCGTCGTCACAACAGATCGATGAGGAAAATCATGCATTAGAGTTTACGTAGAGTAGTACATCGATCATTGTTACACATACATACATACATACATGTAATTATGTAAATACAATACAGGAGGAAGGAAAAGCATGCAGGCAGGTACGTAGTTGAAGGAGTACCTTGTAGCAGTGTAGATGACGAGGGCCAGATTTTTTAAACAAGAAAGTAGCTAGAAATGGTGTACATTTGGAAGGAAAGGATGGAGGGAGGGATCAAGTTAGTTTCATTCTTTAGTTTTCCCCCTAGCTCGTTAATGAATTTGGGGATGATATTTTTTCCTTCAATTTGTTCTTAATAATCCTATCTACCTCAAAAAAAGGGTAGGAAATAAAGCCTCTTCTCTCTTTTTTTCTCTTTGGGTAACCCATTCGTGAATAATTAATGTGTGTCTTACAAATTTCACCGTTTTAGGACGTCCGGTAATCCCTTCATGGCTTTTTTTTTAAGAAAAGACGGCAAAAGTTTTGCCGCAATTTCTATTAAACGAAAAAAGAAAAAAAAGCAAGTGTCCGCCTAGTTTTATTGTTCAGCGCAAAGGGATCATTTGCCCCTGCTTTAATGGAACTAACAATAGGGAAAAACATATATGACACACAGTCGATTTCTTCTCAGCAAGAAATGGCTTCTAGCCAGGGCAGGGCCAAGGGTTTAGACATGGAGGGGAACGTTCAAACCGACAATACTTATGAATCACGAAATACATACACAGTAAAAAATATACATAACAATCAAACAAACATTTGTGTTACGATACAAAACAAAGCTAAAAAACTTAAAACGCACTGAATATTATAGAGAAAAAGAAAATAAAATTAATTAACCATATATAGATCTCTAACTTTCATCTGATCTATCTACTGCTTAAGCTAGAAAAAGAATCAGGATAATGACAAGAACATAGGAGATAACAAAGATAATAAGAAGACGAGGGCAAAAAGGTCATTTCTTCCACCTTCTATCTCCACATATATATAAGAAGTTAATAAAACAATCAGTACGGTGTCGTGTGACAAAGATACACGCTTTTGTAATGGTAACAGACAAATTTTCTGGTTAGCGGTGTGTATTAGCAAATTCCAGATTTCTATGATGTCTGTCAGCGAAATTTGTCATTTCTTGATTCTTCAAGTCATCTTTTCATAGATTCCAAGGATCCAAATAAGTTAGGTTTTGAGGCTATCAGTTATTTTGTGCATCGCAACGGTATGAACCCAACTTTACATGAATCACGAGGCAATGAAATGTAC